>PVLD010010994.1:0-67612 GCA_004027595.1 Dinomys branickii | reverse complement strand
TGGCAGCCCTGAGTGTCACAGCAGCTCCTATCTGGGTGACCAGACGATGTGTGAAAACTGTGGCATGTCTTAGTGGAGAACAGATTGCTACGTAGCGATCAAGGGCCATGGCGAGCAGAACGCCTGACTCTGTGCCCTGAAATGTATGGATGAGCCACATTTGAAGCAGGCAGCAATCAAAATCAATGTCTTGCAAATGGAACCAGAAGACTCCGAGCATCTTGGGCATAATGCTGGTAGAAAGTGCGATGTCTGTGGCTCCCAGCATGCCCAGGAATATGTACATGGGCTCGTGGAGACTACGCTCCCACCTGATGATAAACAGAAGCACAGCGTTTCCAACCATAGCCATAAGGTACATGGCACAGAATGGGATTCCAAGCCAGCACTGCACAGACTCTAGTCCTGGGATCCCAAGTAGCGTCAAGACAGAAGGCATAAACACTGTGATGTTGGAGACTCTCATAGCGTTCTTGGGTCTCCTTGTCATCAGAAGTTCCACACAGCTACTGTAAATCTACTTTGGGTTTCCATCCAAAGCCAGAGTACTGAGTCTGTTTGATAGTGCTGGAACTCTAAGGTCATCTCAGCCAACAAATTCATATTATTGAAGGGGAAAGACAGCTCCACAGGGATACATGACAGCTTTCGGAGAGGGTTTCCACCACAATTCTGCCACAGTAAGATGTTATATACATGAGGAAATGACTGCCTTCAAATTAGCAAGATCGCCCGGGTCAGCACTAACCTGCTCATTGTCTGTTAATTCATTTCAAGACCTGTGCATGAAAAAATAAGACTTGTATATTTTTATTAGAAACTCAAAGTGTCATAAAATACTGGTATATCTTTCCATAGCCTGCATTTTACCTGTCCTTCTAGTAGTACTCTCATTGCTGTCATCTTTTAGTGAGGAACAGCCAGTTCAGTTCTGCACATTTTCAGGTATGATTAGTGTAAAGTGGGCTCTATGAAGGAGAATAGAGGTAGAAAGAGTTGAACGTCAACAGCAGAATATAAGGCAGGTCTGACGGTGCTCACTTTCAATCTCAGGTCTCTGGAAGGGTGAGGAGTTAGAATTAAAGACTTTATCTCAGTGTTTACAAAGTGGGAGGGCAGGGGATGTAGCTCAGCAGCACAGCACCTGCCTGGTAAGTGTGAGGTCCTCAGTTTGATTCCTGGTAACTCAATAAATAAATAAATAAATAAAACAAAAAGTGGGGGAAAGGATGGAGCTGTAGCTCAGTGCGGACGCCCTGTGACCAATACCTTCTACCACAGGAAAAAAAGAAAGAACGAAAGAAAGAAAGAAAGATAGAAAGAAGAAAAACAAACAAAATGTATCCATATCATTTGTATCTATATAGAGATTCCATACCATAGAAGACACAAGGCAGCAAATGTTTGAAAAAACCCTTTCAAAGTATTCTGAAGAAAATGCTTCAGAAATGAAAATCCATTTTCCCAATTTCCAGTTTTCTTTTTCATTATTGGTACATGTTTGCAGTGCATGCTGATGACATTTACTGATGGGAATGGATATATGTGTGTAACATATCCATGAACTTTGATTTGCCTGAGCCAATGCATCGTGCCATTTTGAATTTCTTCTTTCATTGCCTACTTTTGATCATATTTCCAATAGCTCATAGCCTTACAATTAGTTGTCTGCTTAAAATGTGCAGAATTGTATAACACATCATAGAATTCCAGAAAAGAGACATCCCTAAAGAACAAAATAATGGGCAACTCTAGTGCACATCATGAAACAGAGCATTCTTAATGAAACCCAAATATAGGAAAATAGGCAAATGCATAATTTATGCAGAATGAAAACAAATTCCTTGGCTTTAAACTTCCCAGAACTACTATTAGCATGAGATATGGTCCATATAGATTCTTTGGTTTGTAATTAAATATCATTATTTTGTGAGCTTAGCTATAAGAAATACACCATTGATAAAGTGTTAAAGAGGTTTCTTTAAAAGAGCCAAATACAGCACCAGGTAAGGAAAACAAATAGTAGATTTTACCATATCAGAATTTATTCAGAACAGGACTTCAGAATAACTTAAAATTTAATCACTTCTGGATTTCGCTGTTGACTCAATTTTCTCAAAACCTAGGTTCTGACACCTGATATAGAACTTGTTTAACTAAAAGTCTTCCTTGTTATAATTACAGATATTGAGCCAAGAAATTCTGAAACTGTATATTAGAGAATTATCAATCTTTTGTGGAAAACAATACTAAGTTATTTTATTCATTCCTAGATTTTCTAATGTACTTTCTGTATTTCAGCAGGCTCAGGATTCAGCTAATTGTATATTTCATATCAATAGTGCAGCAGCAGCTGGGATTAATGATCCTAAACCTGCAGTAAAAGATTAGAATCACCAGTAGATGTTTTGTGGTGGAAAAGCTCTACCATTTGACACCTGGTTAGGACAAATTGGTCTGTAACCTAAGTACAATGATTTGCACAGGCTTGCCCTCCAATATTTAGTCCCATCACACTACTATCTGTAAGTCACTGACTCTATTAGGGGCAAATTTTTATCTCTTCTAAAGATTATCAGAGTTAGAAGAGCTAATCCTTTGGGAGCTATCATGCCCTGACTTACTCCAGCATAACCAGCTGACCCATGAGCTCTGCCCTACAGGTACAGACGTACAGAGTGGTAGTTTGGGGAGCGGGTAAGTATCTAGATAACTCACTTGTGTGGCTCTTATTGCAAAAGTTCGTAAAGACAAATTATGGGGCGAGAAGTTGAGGACACGGAGACTTACTCCCTAGATGTTGTCTGTGAGCCTTACCAGGTGTCTGAACAGCGCTTTCACTTCTGTCACTGTCGCGCATCACTCACTGTGTTCTTCGGAGGTTTCAATCTCATTTCTTCCCGCCTTCTGCTGTATGTTCTGTGTGGTGTCAGTCAGATGATGAGGACATCTCTGGGAGAGCTTCTCAGCCTTATCTGTGCTTGGCAATGCACATGCCTTGCTTCCTCTTTAAGTCTGTCTGAGCCCACGCTTGCCTGTTCACCTCCAACAAATCTCATGGCAAGGTGTGAGGCATTTGAGAACATAGTGTGAATTCCTTCAGCTCAGTTTGGAAAAGAAAGCTGCCACCAGCAATTCTGGTGCTCCCTGATGAATGTTTGGAGAAGGAGGAGGAGGAGTTCTGAACCTAGAAGAAGGGATCCTTGTCCCCAGATAAAACCGTGGGGGACCTGCGTACGTACTGGCAGCCCTCTTGGGTTTATTCACTCCTATTCTCCTGACACTTGCAGAAGTCTCCTCAGCTAAATTCAGAGGCGTTGTTTTGCTTAAGTTTTCTTTCTGTAACATAAATTCCTTTCCTGCTGTTTTCTTATGAAAATCTAAATTCCTCTCTCTTGGATTTTTGAAAATATTGTTCTGGCACTAGGACTGAAACAAGGACCTGTGAACTGAATTACATACCTCGTATGAATTTGTTTGCTTACTGAAACAACTATTTCTTCACATTAAATTTCCTCAGATGAGATTCAAATTTGGAGTCTTCCTGCCTCACCTCCTCCTAAACAGAATATACCCACACCTGGGTGTAAAGCCCTACAACATACAGACGTGTTTGTATACCAGTTTCACTCTAGCTTAGAAAATCCTTGTGATAACTTCTTTCATGGAGACAAACTTTCATTCTGTTTCTGCAAGGAAGAAAACCTTTATTTATAATTACTGCTTTGCCCCGTATTTACCTCTTGGCTTCTGGCCGTCTCACTCTTCCCAGTTTGATTTGGCTCACGCCCTTTTTGCAAACTCAGCAATGTCCCCTGGGTGACCCACCATAACAGACATTCCTAATTCCTACCATGTGGAAGTTAACTACGGCCTAGCACAATTCAATAAAGATTTATTCATTCTTTACTTGCTACTTTGCTTCCTTCTTCTTTCAAAAATCAATGGTGATGTGTTACTTATGCATGAAAGAATCTTTGCAGGCACTTAGGGTCAAAACGCAAACATTGAAATGTCCCAGTCCTCCAGTTACTGCTCTGTGAGTCAGGGTGTCATTTTTCATGAAAGCATCGAGAAATGTACATAGGCGCTCACACATCTGAATACGTCACATGTCTGCGCCAGTTTCCTAGACTGTCCTGTGTGTAAATGGCCCAGAGGCACCTGATAAAACATCAAAGAGTAGTCTGGCTTAGGAAGCCTAGTAATGGTAGAAAGCTCCCCCAGTGGATTCCAGGGAAAGTACAAGATGAAGATGAGCACGAAAGGAATCTGATATGCTCTCCCCTGAATTTCCCCTGTGAGAGAAAGTGAAGAAAGTATTAACTGATGTTGAATGGGACTGACTCAAAGAACGTATGAGTGTGTAGGATAACCCTCAGCTTATCCTTGAGTCATAAAGAGATAATTTAGAGTAGCCTGGTTCCTTTTTCTTCTTCTATTTTGCTGACTTTAATTAGTTGTATCAACCCCCAAACTTTCTATCCCAGGTCCTTTTTCTTCTCCCGCTACACACATTTTCTTGTAATTCCTTCCACTTAGAATAATTTAGCTGCCACTTTCATTACACCTACTCTAATAACAGTGTTTCCGGTTTTATCTCTTGATTCCAGGCACAAAGAGTGAACATGGCTTATTCAAACTTCACTTCGTGTCTCGTATTCTTTAAGAAACTGTCCCTCATGGCTTTAATTACAACTATAGGGGGAAAAATATATCCTTACTTTTTATTTTTAGATTTTTTTATTTTAAAGAGAATAAAGCATAATAAAAAAACATTCAAAATGATGCAAAACTTCAAAAATCAAGATAGTAATCCAACAATGGTTGTTATATTGCATACTACCTTCTTCTAAGTAGTTGTTCAGATCACCAGATATAAGTCCATAAAATTGGTCAAAAAATTAAGTATTAACTGTTCCTTGCAACAAACCAGAAGAAACTACTAGTACAGTAATCTTAGCTGTTATATATATATATATATATATATATATATATATATTCGACCCCTCTTCTTTCTGTTCTCCTTTCTCTCATTTCAGTTGTTCCTTCTGGTTGGACAAATTCTTTTCCTTTCATAATATCTATTGTACCTTTGGATTGTATTTACTCTTTCAGTTTCAGAAGAAATTTATGCAATTGAGACAAAAAAATAAAAAAAATTAATGAATTGAAGAGTGGGTTCTTTGAAAGAATAAATAAAATTGATAAAACATTAGCCAACCTTATAAAGGAAGGAAATAAAAACTCAAATTCATACAACAAAGAATGAAAAGGGTAAAATCACTACAGATCCTGTGGAAATTCCAAAGATCATCATACCTTTAGATTTTTTACAAAATGTTTACTCTCTTAGGGTGGAAAACACAGGAGAAATGGGACAGATTAATAGATATGTATGAATTACCAAAACTCAATCAAAAATAAAAAATTCTGAATAACCCAATGTCAGATAATAAAATTGAAAATGCAATTAAAAACTTGCCAACAAAGGAAAAGAAGGGTCTTCATGGATTCACAGCTGAATTCTAAAAGAAATTTATGCACACTTTAATGTCAAGACTCCTCAAACACTTTAATGAAATGTAAAGGAAGCAATTTTCTCTAACTTATTCCTGGAGGCAAGTATGACCTTGATACCAAAACCAGAGAAACACCCAACCAAAAAGGAGAACTACAGGCCAATCTCCCTAGTGAACATAGATTCAAAAATGCTCAATAAAATACTAGTAAATGGAATGCAGCAAATCATCAGGATTATACATCATGACCAAGTGGGATGCATCCCAGGGAGGCAAGATGCTTTAACATTTGTAAATCTGTAAATGTGATGCACCATATCATAAAAGCCAAAGACAAAAACCATATGATCATCTCAATAGATGCAGAAAAGACTTTTGACAAAGCCCAACACTCATTCATGATAAAAATCCTACAGAAAATGAGAACAGATGGTCTTTACCTCAGTCTTGTAAAAGCCATCTGTGACAAACCAACAACCAACATCATACTAAATGGGCAAAAACTGAAAGCCTTCACTCTAAAGTCAGGAATAAGTCAAGGATGTCCTCTATCACCACTCCTATTTGTAAAGTTTTGAAGCACCTTCAAACATAGATCACTGTCCATCAATCTATGTAACATTTGTCTTGGTCTCTTGCTTGTTCTTAAAAGTCATTGTTCTAATCTGTGTACCTCAAGTGCACAGACACAATTGCATTTTGAAGTAGTCAGTGACAAGACTAGGATTCCAGGTGGGTAAAACCTATTAGACCTGTGTACTTTCTTCTTTTGTGTTTTTGTTTGTTTGTTTCTGTTTTGTTTTCTCTCCTAGGCATTGAACCAGGACCTTCACACTGAGATACAACCCCAGCACTTCATTGCTTTCTTTTTGTCTTTTTGAGACAGGATTTCCCTCTGTACTTCAGGCCAGCCTTGAGCTCTTTAAAAATATTCTTTTGAAGAAGATTCTCTCTGCATTCCTAAGTTACGACCAACAGCCAACATCATCTGAGCTCAGACTTGAACCTACCTCAGCCTCCTACAGAACTCACCACCACACTCAGCTTATCTCTTATTTTTAACAGGAAAATTTTATTTGAAAATATTGTATAAAAGATGAATATTTGAATATCTGTGACCTCCTCCTTTTAAGCATTAACAGTTTGAAAGTCATCATTTGTACCAAACATTTTGTGAACACACAATAGTGTAATTTAGGAACCCATTCTCAGGTACTTAAGGGTTACAATGACATTATAAGGAATTCTACTCCAGCCTTAATTTTGCTGAGATAAAATGCATTTGTGAAATAACTTCAAAAACCACTACTTTAAATGGAAATACGTCACTAACTCTTTACCTCCTTTGAAAGAGTTATCTTTCATGACCTCATGTATTTTTTCTTTGTTCCTGTTAACTACACAAAATATTGGATGTGATTTTAACTTAACCATAGATACATATAACATAGGTTGATCATTACTCTACCCTTCCTTCTTCTTTCTTTCTTGACTCTCTTCTTTTTCTTATAGTATCCTTTTCACTTTTGTGCACTCTCTTAGTTTTCACATTATTCCATATATAAAAGAAAACATGAACTATTTATCTTCTGAGTCCTATCTATCCGCCTGAAGATGACCTAGTTTCACTCTTTCTGGCTGAGTACTACTCCATTATGAATATATAGCCTTTTTAAAAAATCTTTTTGACAAGTGCTTGCCTCTTCTCTTCTTACAGAGTGTCTTGTATGAATTATGCCACAATAAGCATGGCTAGTAGATTTTGCTATAGTATGTTTATGTCTACATTCATTAAAGAGATGAGCCTACACTTTTCTTCTTTAACTGGGTCTTTGTCTGGCTTGGGGTTCAGGGGCTCAGGGCTTAGGTTGTCCCTAAGACAACTTGGATGCACTCCATCCCTTTCAATTTCTTTGAAGAGCTTGAACATTACTGCTGATATGACATCCCTAGACATTCTTCAGAATTTAGCTGTGAATCCTTCAGGGCTTGCATGTTGTATTTTTTTAAGTTAGTGGATTATTTATTACTGTGTCAATTTCTCTATTTCTTATTGGGTTTTTAAGTGTACCTATGACTTCTTGGATTAGGTTTGGTAATTTTATGGTACTAAGAATCTGTCCATTTCTTCAAAATTGTCTAACTTGTTGGAATAGAATTTTAAAAAATAGTTCCTACCTATCTTTTGTCTTTGGACAGTATCTGTTGTGATTATTAGTTTTAAATATCTAATTGCATTAATATGAGCCTTTTCTCTCTTTCCCCTGGTAAGTCTGCATAGGACCAAGGGCCTACATATTTTATGTGTTCTTTCAGAGAACCCGTTCTTCAATTTGTTATGTTTTCATGGTAATTTTAGACTCAATTTCTTTGATTTCTTCGTTCATCATTTTAATTTCCCTCTTTAATTTCACTTTGGGAATGGTTTGTGGTTGTATCTCAAGTATTTTAAGATTTCTCATCAGGTTATTTATTTGGACTTGTTCTGTTTTCCTAATGTGAGAAATGGTTGTGATGAATTTTCTTCCTGAAACTGTTTCCGTAATATCCTAGAGGTGTTTTTTTCTTTATTTACTATCATTAACTGCCAGAAATTGTTAAATTGCTTCTTTGATTTTATCTGTTCTGTGGTTCACTTGTTGTTTAGAAGTATGCTGTTCATTTTGCACAATCTTTCCCTTTCCAAAAATTCTTGAAGTCTACGGCCATACCTCCCTGTGCATGCCCGATCTTGTCAAAAATTTCTTAAAAATGATTTCTGCTGTCATTTCACAGTGGTCTGATACTGTGCACGTGGTCATTGTTATTCTTTTATACTTACTTAAGTAGGCTTTATAGACTAGTATGCGATCTATTTTCGATAAAGTACTATGTGCTGCTGAAAAGAATGTGTACTCTGTTGCAGAGGACAGAAGACTCTATAACTTTATTGAGTCCGTAGATGCAAGGGGCTTACTTATTTTCTGCTCATGAGAAAACCTTTAGTCAGCACTTTTTGGCTGGTAACAGTGTGTCAGGTTTACTGGTCTGGGGCAAACTCTGTTCTTCCTTTCCTGAATTTCCACATGGATGGTCTGTGCATTGCTGACAATGTTACATTTATTAGAATTGTGAACTTTATGTCTTTTTGTAGGTCTCTTAATAGTGGCTTTATGCATTTGGCTGCTCTAATACTGGGTTGATGTATTTTGAATTTTCACTTTCTCCTGTTGAATGGACCCCATTTCACGGCTTCCTCTTTTTATAGCTTTTGATTTAAAGTCTATTCTATCTGGTAAATATTTTTTCAGATTTTGAATTCCATTTGCATGAAGTGTCCTCTTCCAATTCCTCCATTTCCTGGCTGTATGTCTCCTTAATAGTATGGTGAAGCAGACATGGTAGTGCACCTATGTAGTCCCAGCATTTGGGAGGCTTAAGCAGGAGGATCACCATGAGTTTGAGGCCAACTTGAGCTACATAGTCAATTGAAGGATAAGCCCAAATACATAAAAATTCCCTATGTCAAAAAAGATGAAGACAAAGAAAGAATTAAAGAAAGAAAGAAAGAGAACAATGAAATAAATTTTTGTAAGCAAAATATAGTTGTATCTCTTTCCATCCATTTAGTAATTGTGTTGGTTTGGGGGATATTTTTGCAAGTGGTACAACATAACATAGGACGCATATTTTATATGATTATTTATAAGTCACACAAAGAATGATACAAAAAAGACTGTAGGAAATCTGTGTATACACGAAGACCAAGGAATCCAGCTGAGGGCCTAATTCCCACAACAACATTCTACATGAGTCTTGCTGAAGACCTAGATCTCATAACAATGCCTCTCATGTTCCCAACCGGAGGCGAGGAGCCCACAACAACGTCTCATGCAGATCTGTGCTGGGGAAGCCCAAAGGTCAGTGGTGGAATCTAGGAAGTCTGGGCCAGCAGGATGAAGGGTCTGTGCTAGCAGGCCAAAGGATCTGCACTGGAGCCTGGAAGCAATGCTCAGAAGAACCAGAGCTCCCCCAAAAGGTACCATAGCCATCATCAGTAACAGTGAGGTTCCGAGCTCTTCCAACGACCAGGTGGCCGAGGTCCCATTAGAGAAGCCAATGCAGCATGCTTCTGCTGGAGGCCAGCAACACCCTGTCTTCCCCTCTGGAGCCAGGAAGTGATGCTCAAAGTGAGGAACGGAGCTACCCCAAAGTGAACCAAGCCATTCTCTGCAAATGAGGGCAGGAGCTCCTCAGAGAATGAAAGCAGCCAAGTTGATCAGGAAAGCCAGCAGGTGGAGCTCCTACAACAGAACCAACAGCTTCCACCAGCTCCATCAGCCGATCTCCACACCCAGCAGTCATAACGTTTCCTTCTCCAGTTCTGCCTCTTATGCCGCTGGCCACAGTCCTCAGCTGGGCCTCCCACACCCAGCACCACGCTTACTCAGTTCAGCTGGCAGTTATAAGTTGAACACCAGTTATCAATCCACTAGAGTAATCCTCAGCATTTTAACTTTGTAATTTAATGCATCTATATTTAATTAATGCCTGAGATATCAGCTTTTATTGTTGCCATTTTTATAAACCTTTTCTCCCTTTACTGCCACTGCTTTTGCCTAACTCTTGCACTCTTTCTTTGTGGGTAAGTTACTTTCTGTAGTAGTATTTTGATTGTTTGCTTATTGTGTTTGGTGTGTTACAGATCTCATCTTTGTTGTTCTCACTAGTTTTACATAAATATCTTCGGATTATATGAAGCTATTTTGAAATGATAGCAATTTAACATGATTTTTAAAACAGAACCAAACAATGACAAAGCATATACTAATAAGAAAACTCTGGAAGTGAACATTTCACCTGTTCATCTTGTTTTCAGAGTGCCATATTTCCACTATTATCAGGTCAATGACACTAATTATTTTAATTAGTTAATCTTCAGGTTCACATGCCAGGCATCCAGTATTAAGGCATCTTGAATGACCTGCTTACTTCTTACTACTGTGTTTTTCTTTAACCTTCTAAAGTTTTCTTCCTACTCTTCTTCCAAATTGAAGAACGTCCTGCAGCATTCCCATACTGTATTTCTGGATGAAATATATTCTCTCAATTTTTGCTTTTCTAGAATGTTTAAAATCTCCTCTGAATTTCTAAAGGTTCATTGTGCTGAGCCCAGTATCCTTAGTTTACAGATTTTTCCAGCAAAGATTGCCTGACCTGGAGGTTCTTCACTGAGGAGTATTCTGTCATGAAAATTGGATGACACTCTTGTGCTGTACCATTTCTGCTTTACTCTTCTTTTCTATTCCTACATGTTTGCCATACATAATTATCACATATATCATACAGAATTTGTGCCTGTACACAATGCACATTTTGTCCTATTTCCCTCACCTTCTTTAACTTCTTCCTCCCATTCCCATTGAAAAAGCTCTGTTTTCGTCTTTTCCTTCCATTGGTGGAAATCAGCCCAGAGATTCCTCAGTAAACTAGGATTCGAGGTCTCATTGAATGCAGGTATTTCCCTCTTGGGTATTTTGCCAGAAGAATGGAAACATCATATCATAGCAATGTATGTTCACACATGTTTATAGTGGCACTATTTGTAATAGCTAAATCTTGGAAGCTACCTTAATATCCATCCACTGAGGAATGGACAAAATGATGTGGTATTTTTATACAATGGAGCATTACTCAGCTAAAAAGATAGCTAAACTGGAGGTTCTCTAGGTAAGTGAATGCAACTAGAGCCCATACTCAAGGGAACGAGCACATGCATAACACGTGCATGAACGTCATGTTGTCTCCCCAGTGTGAGAACCTGACAGAGAGAATACAATCTGAAGGGTACAATAGACACTTCCAAGGGGAAAGAACAGCTGCGATGAGGGAGAGGAGAAAAGAAGAAAGAAGGAAGGGAAAATATAGATATATTTACACACAGGATGGCCAGGGTCATTGCACTACTAACATCTGTTGGTTTATTGAAAGGAACTGTTAATATGTAATTGTTTGATCAGCCTTACATGCCTATATCTGTAATCATTTTGAAGATGACATTGTGCAATATAATAGCCATTATTAATATCCCATCATCGTTTTGAAATTCTGTATCATGTTTATTCCTCTCTATGCTATTTTGTTCATGTATTTGTTTTTGTTATTTTGGTATTTTTAAATGGAAAACAAAATTTATATGTATGTATAAGGATCGCTGGAATAGGTGTATTGCTGATGTCTGTGGCTTATTGAGAGGAACAGTCAATGCTTAGAATTTTCTTTTTCCTTAACTAATTTTGCACACTTCAACTTGGTAATTAGAATGAGTGATCTGAAACAATATGGAGGATAAGAACCATTATTGAACTCCCACCATCTTGTATGGTGAAGCCATGCATCATTTCCAATATTTCTATTTATTTATTTAATTTTTACTTGTTACTGTCTTTGATGGTTTGATCTATCTTTTATTGTTATGTCTAGTGGACTGAGCAAATTCACTGAAGACAACAGTGTGTAATATAGCAAGCATTGTAAATTTCTATCACTTTGTTTTCAAGTCATGTATCATTCTTTTTGTTTTTGTGTTGTTTTGATTTTGTCTCCATGTTGTTTTCTCAGATTTTTAATGTTTTAAAAAAACAAATAATAAAATCCCTTTCTCTTTCTTCCTTCTCCCTCCCTCCTCTTGCCTCCTCCCACTTGAGCAAGTTCTTCCTAATCCCAGCGTCCAGCCTCTGTTTTGCTCCTTATTTCCGTTTCCTTTTCTCTTGACGCCTTGAAAATCTTCTCTTCATCTTTCACCTTTGGAAGCTTGATTCCAAGATGACTTGGAACAGATGCAGTGGAGCAACACGTAAATCTGACCCGAGACATTGGGCCTTCCTATACCTCAGATTGGGGGAGCTTCTGTAGCAATAGGAAGTGACCCCGAACTATTTCGTAGAGCCAGCTTTCTTCCTGGCCAGCATTCTCAGGTTCCCGAATGCTCATAAGTCATTGGCTCTTATAATATTTTCCCTAATGTGCATGAACTTTCAAAATCCTATTTCACTCTCCCTTTCCTCTGCAACTGTGTCTTTTCAGAGTAACTCTGCTCTTATTCACTAATTTGTTCTTTTTTACTGTATTTTATTGCTGATGACTTCAGTGATTTTAGCTTTGCTCAGTGTGCTTCAGCTCTAAGATTTCTGTTTACCTTTCAAAAAGTACATTCTGCCCTATATTGAATTTCTCAGTTAAAACTCTGACATATTTCTTTGTGTTTTTGTAAGTTCTGAATTTCCACACAGCAGTATTAAACTCTCTGTCGAAGCAGTAACCCACACTGATTACTAGCTGTCAATCCCTTCTACTCTATGCTGAGTACTAGGTGAGACCACTGTTTGCTGAAAGGCCTGGATGGCTACTGGCAATTTAATAATCTTCTAGGAATCGAAGGATTAAGAATTTATTTTAGGAGGAATCATGTATTAAGTGGCTTTATTTGGACGCATATGTCTAGAAGTTCTAAGCAGGCTACACGCTCTGCACCCACCAGCACTTTGACTCCTGTGCACTGGCTGTTCCTATGCTGAGGTTTGCTGGGAGTTTGTTGTTAGTGTTATCACTCCCCCTGCTAGAGAGGAGCCTAAACCCGTGTTTCCACCAGTGCATTGCGGTTGTTTGCTCCAAATGCACGGGAGCTGTACCCAGAGAGAGCGGTTCATTCTCACCAGCTTCTCCCTGGGACCCGAGAAGACCCAGATACCTTGTGCACAGTTAGCAGCCTGGGGTCAGCATTGAGAGGTTCTGCTTGGCGCTTGTATTTGAAAGTTATACCCAAACTAATCTTCATTCATTTAATGATTGCTTTATTTCACCATCAATTATACATTCAGGGTTAAGTGAGTCACACTTTCAAAGCAAGGAAAACAGGTCTTGCCTAATCATCATAAAAGTTCATGTCAAAACTCACTGGTGATATGAAGACTTCTGCAAATATTAGGAGATGTAACGCATTTTTACATTTTTATCTTCTTTAAATTTTTTTCTTTGAGAGAGTGTAAATAAGGGAACTAGTGTTCCCTTGCTGTTCCATTTTCTTTTCAAAGATTATAATACAAGACATGTATAACTATATGCAAATTAATTTCACAAATATAAGGACAGACCCCACCAAAGATAGATAAAAAAAATAGGGAATTAGAACTTAAGTGAAATAAGGGGACCAAATGAAAGAGAGGGAGGAAAGGAGAGGAGGAGAAGGAAAAAATAACTGAGATGTGCTGTGCACATGTACCGACCCCTCACGAGGGATACAGCCATTGCACAGCGTCAATCTGCACTAGTAAAAATTACAAACTGAAAAATGATAACTTTTGTACTTTAAAGATCACGTAAATATTTTTTTTTGTTTGTTTGTTTTGTTTTTTTTTCCGGGACCGGGGATCGAACTCAGGGCCCTAGTGCTCGGCGGCAAGCACTTAGCCCACTGAGCTGTACCTCCAGCCCCAAGATCACGTAAATATTAAAAGTTCTCTATTATCCATTTCTTGCTATTGCATATTTTAACTCATTGTATCTGAGTCAGCTAGCGTTTCATATTAACATCAGCAGGTTACATAATATACATGAAGACATATTTAAGACAATTGCTTATAATTACATTTACACTATAATGTCTGAAAATTTAAAAAGATGAAGTCTCAGCTTTCTATAAAGATAAGAATTACTTAGAAAACACAAATTTAACAAAATAAACCCTCCCAAACTAGCAGATGCCTCTAGGTTCCCTGAAATAATCACACCACTTCCAGTAGAGAGCATACTGGATATATCTATTTAGATGATGAGTCTGATGTAGCATCACGGTTTATCATGTCTGCTTTTAGTCAAAATATAATTTTACATAAAAATAAAATGTTATCATGCTCAAGAAAGCTAAAAGAAACCCCATTTATAAACATCACAATTATATAACAAAAAGCACATAAGATTGTATGCTCACTGTTACAGAAAGTCAAGAAGAAAATATAGAGGAAAATGTATCGAATACAAACTTGGCTATTCATGGAAAACTTCCCAGATAAATAACATTAACTAAATGTGGGTAAAAACAGCAGAAATAAGTGGCAATTATTTCCAACACACACCTTTGCAATGCACTCAGCCATATACAGATATTAGGAAGCATTTGTAAAGTTCTGCTATGTTATCTCACTGGTCACAAACTTGCAGGATGCTCTTTTGATTCTATTTTATTCTCTTAAGTAATCTTTTTTTACTACCTTTGGTCCAACAAATCTACTGCAGATATTTAGTAATACTCCAACATCAACTGTGGTGAGCAATTTGCTATTTCCTTAAGGACATGACTACTTCACAATGGAACTAATTTTGGGAAGAAGCAGTAGGCGGAGGAGCCCTTGGCGGATCTGCTTGGTTTTCACACTGTAGATGACGGGGTTGAGCACTGGAGGAACCATTAAGCAGACGTGAGCCATGAAGATGTGGACGAGGGGAGAGGAACGCTTGGCAAAGCGATGGACAAGAGAGAAGCCTATCATAGGCACGTACAGGCTGAGCACAGCGCAGATGTGGGAGGCACAGGCGTTGAGCGCCTTACTCTCCCCTCACGGGATGCAATTTTTGACACAGAATGAAGGATGAAAGCATAAGACACTAAAATGCCGAGAGAGTCCAGGCTCCATAGCATGACAATCACAACCAGCCCATATATAATATTAAATTTAGTGTCAGCACAGGCAAGGTGGATCATGTCCTGATGCAGACAGTACGAGTGAGAAAGGACATGGGAGTGACAGAAGCGAAAGAAGGCCAGAGGAGCCAGACCTGGGATGTGGGCAATAGCGCTCCTGAGCAGGGCTGCAGCCCCAATCTTGGCAATGAGCTTTGGGATGAGAATGGCAGCATATCGCAGTGGGTGGCAGATAGCGACATATCGGTCCAGGGCCATGGCCAAGAGCACAGATGATTCAGAGAAGGAGAAAGTGTGAATCAAAAACATTTGGATCACACAGACATTGAACTGGATTTCCCTAGAAATGGACCACAGCACCCTGAAAAGTGTTACCATCGGGGGCAGGGACATGCACATATCAGTGAGAGAAAGCATGGCCAGGAAGTAGTACATGGGCTGGTGCAGCCTGGGGTCTGTGCGCACGAGGTGCAGGATGATGCAGTTGCCCGTTACTCCAACAAGGTAGAGTACACAGAAGGGGACGGAGATCCAGTGGTGAAATTCTTCATAGCCAGGGATGCCTGTGAGATAGAATGTGGAGGACAGGGCGCTGCTGGTGTTCCAGGTTGCCATGGGGATCACTGCTCAAAAACAGTCCAGTCTCAGTCAGACTCCAACGTGGAGGACATGTGATAAACCCACGGTCTGCATCACACACAAAAGAAAGCCAGATATTAGGAAGAAGGGAGGACTTTCTTTTTTCTCAAATGGGAAGTCAAAGAAGAGTTGGAAGGAGCAAGGAGGAAAGGAAGGAAAAGGGATGGAGAAAAGAACTGAAGAAACTTTAGAAATACAGCTTTTGCAGATGGAGAAGGATAGAAGAGTTGACGGTAACAAAGGAGGGAAGAACAGAAGAGAAAAAGAATTAAAATGTGTTATGTACACATAGAGACTCCCCAAATGTGTGATCAGTATGTACAGAGAAAAGGTCCTAATACAAAGAAATCAATCAGAACTTCAGTGTCTACCACTAGATTTTTAATGCACTCCAACATTTCTGCTTTTTCTTTCATTTCACTGTGGGTTATTGCCAGTTACCCATCTGTGGTAAGCAGGATCTGCCCTTCTGCTTCTCATGTGCAAATCTATTCAACATCCCCTCTAAGCGTAAATTACCTTGAAAGACTACCCAGACTGAGAAACAAGCGCACACACACATATAGATTCTAGAGTACATTTTAATTTGTAATTTTATTAGAAAACTCCTTATGCAGGAGTACTGGAATAATATTAGCCCTTTCTAAGGATTCCTGGTGTAATTTAAAGGAATTCCTTTAACTACGTCAGCTTTCTATTTTTGCTTTTAGAAAACAGAACACAGTGCAAGGCACATTTACAGAATTCAAGAAAAAAGTAGGTGGCTTCAATCTTGTTCTTGCTCATCTATCTCCTGGGTTATCTATGCTGTCCGCTGTTTTTCACTGACAGTCAACTCTATTATCAGTTTGCTTTCATGCCAAGAGCTAATTGCATGTTAAAAGAGACTTTATAAAAATAATATATACATTTTTAAAAACAGTCTTTAAATAAAATATATACTTTACAGAACATTGAAACAACTCTGGCTGTGGTTTTAAAAACTAAGAAATGTCTCCCTGTTGTATTTCAAATCTCATGACTTGTTTTGGGAGGACCTCTGTTCACCAGAGAAAGGGAACAAGAGATAGAACTTATGTAAACATCGAGGAAGAAATTTATTAGTAAAGAAAAAGACAAAAAGTATTCTAGAGCAAAAATTACCCTATCAGCATCTAACGCTGACACTACATAATTTGTATACAGATCAAATGAGAAAAAATTTTCCCTCACAGATTCTATGATCAAGAGAAACGTCTCTGAAGGAACAGGTTGAGCTGTCCGTCAAAGTCCAGCTTGCGTTTTGGTTGCCCAGCATCCATGCTCAGGTAGATGGTTATAGGACAATTTACAAACTGAAGGCCTGTTCCACCCACACAAGTCAGTAAGCTGGCATCTTCTTGGGTTGAGAAACCTCCTTAGACCTTTTGAAAATTCCAAATCATTATTTCCCTAAGTCTCATCATCCTGTCTCTTTTAATCGCAATGCTTATTAATGGTAATTTTCTAGGAAATGAAACAATGTGAACAAGAAACCAAATTGTAAACTCACTCTCTCCTACTGTTTCTATTGTCGTTAAAATCTGCCTACATAATCTAAGATCTGGGTGCTCGCAGCATGGCTGTTTCCCTCACTCTGCCCCACGATACATCAATCTCAATGCTCTGATGTTCGGATTTCACACCTAATTTTTCTTTCCGTGTTTGCACTAATGGTAACTTTCGGTATTTAGATCTTTTGGTCCTTTCCTATATTTTTGGTGCTTCTTTTCAAATTTCTCAACCACCATCAGAACTAGCAAATCCACCTTTTTCCATCCTCTCTGCTAACTTAACTCAGTGGCACATTTGATAGAAATATGTAAAGAGTAGAAAGAAAAGTTTGCACTAGACAAGAATGAGATCCTTCGGATGTCAGTGAACTGTGAATCTAAACAGCAGCATTCCATGTTTTAAAGTTTCTACAACATGTATAGGCAATACAGAAAACATACACTCACTAACAACTGGTCTTCCTCCTATTCTATAAATCTTTATAGTGTAACAGTGCTTGAACTTGATCAGCCTACTCTGACTGCTCCTGAAAATACCATTTCCAACTTACACATGTTCATGGGATATCTCCCAGCATGCCCTAGAAAAGGAAGAGGGAGCGTACACATTTTGTTTATAAACCAGAAAGTCTATTGGATGTACAAAGTGGGGCTGTATCCTCTGGAGAGTGTTGAAATACATATTAAAAGCACTGATACTTCGCATTGGAAGGGACTTTGATATCTGGTGAAATTCTAATCTCATTTAGAAAGTACTGTCTTTCTTATATCTGCAAATAGTCCCCTACCCTATCTAAATAAGAAGCCACACATAGGCACCTTAAGTCCTGTCTGTTTGAGTAGTCTAACTCGAATTTGGAATTGACAAGCATGAATGAGAACAATAAACATGTTTTGGTGAAAATTACGTCCTGAACTTAAGTGAGCGCTGCTCCACCCCTGACCTAGTCCTTGAATTGGTCTCACACTTTTAGTGACTGCCCTCCTCCCTTTTGCTTTTCAATGTCCCTTCTTATGTTTTCCTGTTTCTCCCACTCACATGTTCCCCCAAGTCTTACATACTGGATAGAATGGTTCCTCTTGTCATCAGAAAATGTTCTACCCCTCAGCACAAGCGGGAGGAGCTAACATGGCTGTCCCCAGTCCTTAGAGATGAAGGGCCCCAGGATCAATGCAGGACAGTGGCTGTAACCCTGTCCCTGCCAACTTTTCAGTTATGGCCTTTCCCAAGGTCCTCTCCCCCAGGGTCAAGATACCAGTGTTACACTGTACTTTATAGAAGAAAGAGTGCTTTGGGGATTGTCAAAGGTTTATTGCCTAAATGCCCGGAATATATGAAGCAATGTAATATGAAATAAGATACTGGTTTCATCCAGAGCATGAGTACAGCACAGAATTTTTAAGGTGATCTAACCAATGAGAGGGACTTATTAGAGACAATAACAGCAGAGAGCATGGAGCCTGTAATCAGAAAGCTTCTTTATAAAATAACAATTGATAAAAACAACAGCCAGTTATTTGTTTGCCTTCTTAAAAATCATACAATACACAATAAAGCTAAGGTTTTCAGTCAAATCCACTGACTTGGGTTAATGTTCTTGTCCTGTTGTTCTGTTCCTCCCAATAAAAAAAGTAAATATGATCTCATTAAAAATGGAACATTAGTTCAATGAATAATACACAAATTTGTCAGTTTGCTAGTTAAAGGACTCTTTGCTAGTTAAGTGACACAACGGGTTGGCATGTGGAACACTAACAGAACAAAAGTATTTAAGCAGGGCTAGAAGTTTAAGTTATAATACTAGATCCATTTAGCACAGGAACCAGTTTTATAAGATGACAAGTGTCTGACTCTATTGATCTTCAAGTGTCATTGTATTTAATATATTCAATCATAAATAACTTCATATGGAATTAATGACCTCAAGAGAAGTAAACATCCTAATTTAAAAAATGTAATAGTTTTAAGTATAGTCCTAAGGAAAATAACAAGGATGCCCTATCATGAGGAAAATTTTCACAACTCAAGCTTCATAGCCCCTATATCTGAAACTACTAGAAAAATGATTTGTTCTTACTTCTGCCCTTGACTCCAAATGCACTCCAAATTTTCTTTGAATTTCAACTGTTCCAATAGAAATTTAAATTACATTGATATCATGTAAATTTTATGTGATGGAGGTTCCTAAATTTAGAGGATTGTCATTAGTAGTGAATGCTACATGTATGGAGTGTATATTTTTCAGCCACCCAGTGGACAGTGATGTACAGCAACTGAACTCCCCTCCACTGTCAAATTCTCTGGCATCCAGAGGTTACAAGCTCAATTCTGAATGTCACACTAGATGAGGAGAAGGTGATGGTCAAATGTCTATGTTAGAGCTGTAGGAAGAGCACGACCTAAGACCACCAAGCATGACACTGGGTGTAAGTTGAAAATCAGTGTTTTGTCTGGGGAAACTACATGCTTGATTTATTTCATGTCTACTCTGTTCCTCGTCTGACTGTAATGGATGTATCAACATCCACTCCTGCTCTCTGACTTGATTTGGTCAATAGTGGTTACAGAAAGAAAATAAGAACCCATGGGTTTCTGGATTTAGTGTGTTTATTCTTCACTCCCATCCAGCCCCTCACTTTGTATCCTCATGTTGGCTTCATCTCTAGAGACAGGGAAAGGGCTCGGGTGCCCTTCTCCACACACTACCACTTTGGACTTCTAACTCAGTTTTCTATTTCCACTTGAAAACTAGGATGACAGGTAAGTTTCCACCTGAGCATTGCACAGAGATGCTGTCTAGATTTTCCCTGTCTTACTGATATCAATGACTTCATCCATTTTCTTCAAATGATTCACATTTGAGGATGGCATGATGTTTTACACTGGTTTTCATCTCCACTTGATTTATTTCTGCATTGCTAGGTTATTTAATTTTTTTCTGTTTGGTGTTGTTTATGTAGACAAAGATTGCCGTAATATTCCCTGTTTAGTAGTACCTGTGCTGTGCCACCATGAGTTTTGGCACATTGTGTTTCCATTATCATTATTTTAAAGAAATTTTGAAGCTCTCTTCTTAAATTCTTCTTTATGTCATTTTTTGTTCATGAATAACTTAACTCATACTTATGTACTTGTATAGTTTCCATTTCTTGTCACTGATTTTTTTTTTATTTTACTGCATTACTGTCTCTTTAAGTCTGCCTGAGCCCATGCATGCCTGTTGACCGTCCAACAGATCTCACAGCAAGGTCTGTGGCATTCTAGCACATGGCGGGAATTTCTTCAGCTCAAGGTGGAAAACGAAGGTGCCAGACACCAATTCTGAGACTTTCTGATGAAAGTTTGGAGAAGGAGGGGGAGTTATGAACCTGGAAGAAGGGATCTCTTTGTCCATAGCCAAAAGTGTGAGGGACATGTGTTAAGTGAGCCCTCTTTGGCTCACTCATACTTAATATGCCTTTAATTATCTTGACTTATGCAATGCACGCACTTTTTTTTTCCTAATAGGCTAAATGCATAGAGTCTGAGATTTATAGGTTTTCATTTTGTAAGCTAAATTCCTTTTCTGCTCTTTTTTACATAAAACCCTAAATTACTCCCTCCTGTTTGTTTGTTAGCTTATTTATTTATTTGGTAGCACTGGGATGGAACCGAGGGTCCATACACTGAGTTACATCTCTGGTCATTTTCTTGGTTTTGTTTGGTTTTGTTTTGCAAAAAGGCTTTGCTAAGAAATGAGATTTCCCCTGCCAGTGTTTACACTTGCCATCTTTCTGCCTCAGCCTCCTTGTGCTGGGATTATAGGCAAGGGTCACCACACCTGGGTGCCAAGCACCCTTAGATACACAAATACATGTTTGCATACCAATTTCTCTCTACCTTTAGAAATTCCTTGTGATGATTTCTTTCACTGAGACAAGATTTTCATTTTCTTTCTACAAGGAAAAAATTCTAACTTCAAAAGTACTCCTTTAGCATATATATACCTGTTGGATTTTTGCAGTCTTGCTCTTCCAAGTGTTAGTTTACTAACGCTCTTTTTGCAAAATCAGTAATGGCCCCAGAGTGACCCATCAAGATAGACATTTGTAAGTCCTACCAAGTAGAAATCTAACCAAGGTTTGCCACAAATGACTAATTCTTTATTCATTCATCTCTTGCTATTTTCCCTCCTTCTCTTCTGTTAAAAAACAATTGTGATATGCCACTTATGTGTGAAACAATCTTATCATGTAATCTGGATCTGTAAACAAACACTGAAATATCACAATCTTCAAATTACCGTGCTGTGAGTTCAGGTGTCATTTATCATGAAATGTGCATAGCTGGGCACACGTGTGAATACTTCACATGTGTTCACCAGGATTCTAGAAATGCCTGCTTGTACCTGGCTGGAAGGTACCTGCTGAACCTCAGACATGTTCTAGTTTAGGAAGACGAGTAATGGAAGACAGCACTCACGTGGATTTGAAGTAAACATGAGGTAGAGATGACTGTGAAAGCAATCTGATATTCTCTTCCCAGAATTTCCCCTGTGACTGAAAAGTCAACGAAGTGTTATATGATGCTGGATGGACTAGATGCAGCTTATTTTCAAGTCATAATCAAATAATTAAAACTAGTCTGGTTCCTTTTTCTTCTATTTTGCTAACTGTAATGAGATGCATCAACTCCCTAAAATTCTAACCTAGGTCATTTTCATTCTCCTGCTACACACATTTTCTTGCAATTCCTTCCACTTAGAATAATTTAGCGGCCACATTCACTTCGCCTGCTCTGATAATAGTGTTTCTGGTTTTATATCTCCATTCCAGGCACAGTGAACATGGCTCATTCAAACTTCACTTCACGTCTCATAATCCTTAAGAAACTCTCACTAATGGCTTTATTTGCCTCTATAGACAGTAAAATGTATCCTTCCTGTTTATTTGTAAAGTTTGGAAGCACCTTCAAACATAGACCAGTGTCCATCACTCTACATAACATTTTGCTAGTCTTTTGCTTGTTATTGAACCATTGATACTAACTCATGAACCCCACGCACACAGACATAACTGAGTTTTGAAGTAGTCACAAATAGGCTGCCTTCAGATGGCTAAAATCTATTAGACTGTGTTCTTTTTACTTTTCTTCATTTCCTCTCTTGGGACTGGAACCCAGGACCTTCACACTGAGATACATCCCCAGCTCTTTATACCCTTTCACAATTATTATTTTGTAGAAAGGTCTCTCTGAGTTGATAAGTTCCAAAGGCCGTGCTCAAACTCGATCCTACATCAGTCTTCTGTCATAGTGACCACCACACCCAACTTATCTCTTATTTTTAACAGCAGAAATTTGCATCTGAAAATATTGTAGAAAAGAATAAATTAAATGATCATGACATCTTTCTTTTAAGCTGTAACATCTTGGAAATTATCATTTGTACTGCAATGTTTTGTGAACACACCATAGTGTGATTTAGGGACCCATTCTCAGATACTTGATAGATTACAATGCCATTATAATGAATTCTACTCCAGCCTTAATTCTGCTGAGATACGTCTATTAAATACCTTCTGATAACTGTTAATTTAAGTCTAAACATCAAGAATTTTTACTTGCTTTGAAGTAGAGTTATTTTCATGATCTTGGGTATTTCTTGTGTTTTTTTCATGTTAATTACACAGATTAATAAATAGTATTTTTGCATACTCATCATGTATATATTTTGATCATTTACTCCCCCTCTACCCTCTCTTTCCCTCCCCTTCCCTTGATTCTCTTCCTTTTCTCTAATTGTTGAATAGTCTCCTTTTTATTTTCACGTACCCTTTTGTTTCCCCCGGCTTCTATATATCGAAGAAGACATGTGCTATCTGTCTTCTGAGTTTCACCTATTTTACTGCAAATGACATGGTTTTATTCTTCCTGACTGAATACTACTCCATGGTGTACTTATAGCACTTTTTTTACATTTTTGACAAATGCTGGTCCCTTGTCTGGGCAGTTTTTTGTGATTGTGCCACACTAAACATAGGTATGTAGATTTCCCTAGAGTATGCCAGCTTTCATTCTTTTTTTATTTTTAAAAGTATAAAAAACAAAGAAAACAACAACAAAAAAAAAACAACCAAAAAAAGAAAACATTAACAAAAAGACACAGAGTAGCACAAGAGCTGTACAATCAAAATTGAATTAGAGACAAAGCGACAGGGAATCACCAATAGTTGCTGTACCACACATTGATAACTTCCAAGTGCATGTTTCTAAAATCACACATAGACATAAAATCTTAATCAATCATGAACTGTTCCTTACCATAAAGCAACATAGGTCAACAGTGACACCATATTAGCCATCCTGCATATACATACACAGATACATATTTATCCCTTTCTTCCTTTTCCTCCTCCCCTCATCTCACCTGCTCCCTACCTTTGAGCAGATTCCCTTCACACTCCCCAATCCAAATTCCCACCTTCAGATTCCTATACCAGTGATACAATATGTTGCCTGGACATGAACCTCTGATTTCTTTTACTTATGAGTACGATGTCCATTTGTGACTTTTTGCCTACAAACTCCCCAAATCTGTCCTTCTTCATAGCTGAGTAATACTCCATTATATAAAAATGCCACATTTTTTAATCCTCTGTGGATGGATATTTGGGTTGATTCCATAATTTACCTATTACAAATTGTGCTGCTATAAACATGGGAGCACATATATAACAGTGATATGATGCTTTCAGATATTCTGGGAAAATACCCAGAGGGGCAATAGTTGGGTTGAAAGAGACCTCTAGACCAAGTTTGCTAAGGAATCGCCAAACTGATCTCAACAGTGGTTTCTCCAGTGTGCAATCCCACCAACAGTGCAAAAGAGTTCCTATTTCTCCACAGCTTCACCAGCATTTGTTATTGGAGAATTTCTTAATGCTGGCCAATCTTACTGGGGTGAGATGAAATCTCAATGTTGTTTTTATTTGCATTTCTCGAATGATTAAAAATGTAGAACATTTTCTCATATATTTATTTGCCATTTGTATTTCTTTATCTGAGAAGAGTGTATTCATGTCAAATGCCTGTTTCTGGACTGGATCTTTGAATTTGGACAGGTTCATGGTTTTTAATTCTTTGTATGTTCTAGATAGAAGACCTTTGTCTGAAGGACAGCCAGCTAGGGATTTTTTCCCAATTTGTGGGTTTTCTTTTCACTTTGCTGGTGATTTATTTAGATGTACAAAACCTTCTCAGTAGGATGAGATCCCAATTATTGATTCTTTGAAGTGCTTCCCTTGCAGTTTCATGTTTGTTCATGAACTCTCTGCCTACTCCTATGTCTTCAAGATTTTTACCTACTTTCTCTTCCAATAGATTTGCAATTTCTGTTTTGATATTGAGATCTGTGATCCACTTTGACTTCTGTTTGGTGCATGGTGATAGACATGGGTCTATTTTCATTCTTTGACAAGAGGCAAGCCAATTTTTCCAGCACCATTTATTAAACAGGCTATCTTTTTTCCAGTGAGTTTGTTTGCCTCCTTTGTCAAATATTAGGAGGCTGAGTGTGTTCGTGGTTGTGGCTGCATCTTCTAGTCTGCTCCATTGATCCTCTGGTCTGTTTTTGAGCCAGTACCAGTTTGATTTTTTTACAATAGCTTTGTAGTATATTTTCAGGTTAGGGATTGTGATTCCATCTGACTTATCCTTGTTGCCCAGCATTGCTTTTACTATTCTGGGTCTCTTCTGGTTCCAGATGAATTTAAGGAATGTTTTCCTCTAGATCTGTGATGTATGTTGATGGTAGTTTAATGGGAATTGCATTAAATCTGTATAACAGTTTTGGCACTATGGCCATTTTCACAATGTTGGTTCTTCCTAACCATGAGCAGGGAATGTTTTTCCATTTATTGAAATCCTCATTGATCTCTTTTATCAGAGTACTGTAGTGTTCACTGAAAAGTCTTTTACATCCTTTGTCAGATTGTTTCCTAAATATTTCAACTTCTTGGACGCTATTGTAAAAGATATGGTTTCCTTAATTTCTCTTTCACACTGTTTGTGGTTTGTGTATAGAAAGGCCATTGATTTTTTTGGTGTTGACTTTGTATTCAGCTACTCTTCTGAATTTGTCTATTAATTGAAGGAGTCTTCTTGTGGAGTTTTGGGGGTCTTCCTTGTAAAGAATCATGTCATCTGCAAATAGTGACAGTTTTACTTCTTCCTTTCCTATCCTTATTCCTTTTATTTCTCTCTCTTGTCTAATTGCTCTGACTAATACTTCCAGAACTATGTTGAATAGGAGTGGTGACAAGAGACATCCTTGTCTTGTTCCTGAGTTCGAAGTGAAAGCTTTCAGTTTTTGTCCATTTAGTATGATGTTGGCTGTTGGTTTGTCATAGATGGCTTTGGTGAGATTGAGGTAGAGGCCACCTCTTCCTATTTTTTCTAGGGTTTTTAACATAAATGCATGTTGGACTTCATCAAAAGCTTTTTCCGCATCTCTTGATATGATGATGTGATTTTTGTCTTTGACTCTATTGATATGATGTATTACATTATTTGATTTACGAATATTGACCCATCCCTGCATTCCTGGAATAAATCCAACCTGGTCATGATGTATAGTTTTCCTTACGATTCACTGCATTCTATTTGCTAGTATTTTATTGAGTATCTTTGCATCTATGTTCATTAGGGAGATTGGCCTATAGTTCTCTTTCTTAGTTGGGTTCTTCTCTGGTTTTGTTATCAGTGTAATTCTTGCCTCTAGAAATGAGTTAGAGAGAATTGCTTTCTTTTCAATTTCATTGAAGAGTTTGAGGAGTGTTGGCATTATATCTTCACTGAATGTTTCATAGAATTCTGCTGTGAATCCATCAGAGCCTGGGCTTTTCTTCATCAGTAAATTTTTATTGACATTTTCAATCTCATTGATTGGTATTGGGATGTTCAGGATTTTTGTAACTTCCTGATGCCATTTTGGTAGTTCGTACATTTCTAGGAACCTGTCCATTTCTTCTGAGTTTTCTACCCTATGGGAGCAAAGATTTTCAAAGTAGGTATTAATGATCTTTTGAATTTCTCTTCGATCTGCAGTGATTTCAACCTTTTCATTCTTTATTGCATGAATTTGAATTCTTTCCGTTCTTTTTTTAATAAGATTGGCTAGGGGTTTATCAATTTTATTTATTCTTTTGAAGAACCAACTCTTTGGTTCCTTTATTTTCTGTAATGTTTTCTTCATCTCAATTGCATCAATTTCTGTCCTGAGTTTTATAATCTCCTTCCTTCTTGGGACTTTTTGTTTGACTTTTTCTTCTTTTTCTAGAAGTTTGAGGTATAGCCTTAGGCTATTTATTTGCTCTCTTTCTGTTTTTTTTTATATGTGAGTTCATCACTATAAATTTCCCTCTGAGGACTGCTTTCATTCCATCCCACAGATTTCAGTAGGTTGTATTTGCATTTTCATTTGTTTATAGGTATTTTTTAATTTCTTCTGTAATTTCTTGTGTGACTGATTGGTTATTCAGGAGGTTGTTTTCTAATTTCCAAGTGTTTATGGGGTTTTTGGAGCTCCCTTTGTCATTAATTTCCAATCTCTTTGCACTTTGGTCAGATAATGTGCATGGGATATTATCAATCCTTTTGCATTTAGGGAGGAATGTTCTATGGGATAGAATGTGGTCTATTTTAGAGAAAGACCCATGTGGAGCTGAGAAAAATGTGTATTCTGATGTTGTGGGGTGCAACACTCTGTATACATCTACTAAGTTCATTTGTTCACAACTTTCGTTCAGGCATCTTATTTCCTTGCAGAGTTTTTGTCCACTTGACCTGCCTCTTTGCACCAAAGGGGTGTTTATGTCCCGTATTACAATAGTATTATCAATTATTTAGTTCTTCATGTCTGTTAATATTTGACTTATAAATTTTGGTGCTTCAGTATTTGGTTCATAAGTGTTTAGGATTGTTATCTCTTCCTCTTGTAGCTTTCCCCTAACTAGTATGAAGTGGCCATCTTTATCTCTTTTGATTATTTTTGGATTAAAGTTTACATTATCTGCAAACGTAAGAGTCAGCTTTAATTCTTTTGTGTTTTCATCAATGAATGTATACCTGGATCAAACAACATTGATTTGCCTGTTTAATGATTTTTTGTACCAGATTTTTTATGTCTTTTATATATATATATATATATATATATATATATATATATATAAATTCTCCTTCAGAGAACTAGCCTCCAAAAAATATTCTCATTATGTAGATTCTCTTCACTCTGCGGATCATTTCATGTGCTGTGCAGAAGTGTTGGGGGCTTCAAGGGAGGATGGATTTCTTAGAATATGATGCCAGGTCTCAGTTGTTCTTACAAGGTGTTCTGAGGTATTCATGCTATGTGGACTTGTCCAAATTTGGGCCAAGGATGCTCAGAAATTTTTGTCATTCACTAAATGCACCATTGTGGCAGAAAAGCAAACATTTGAAATACGTATTTATAACTATAGGAGTGGATCATTGATCTTTCCAGCTAGAAAAACTCCAATTGAATGAACTGGTTACCTTTAAGTAAGGTTTTGTCTGTCTTATTATCTATCCCAGTTCGGTTTCAAGTTGTAATTCACCCATAGAGATAGCTGTGCCAGGCTTTCATGCCACAAGGACCACTCAAGGTCGTCATCCTTGCTCACCTCCTACTTATGCCATTTTTTTCAGCATATTATGCAAGCACTGGTGTGTTTGATAACAAGCTCTAGGAAACATGACTTTTCATTTTATTTTTTCAGTAGTGCTTTACCTCTTCTTCCACATCAGTTTTATTTCAGAGAATGTTCTCCAGTGGGCTGTGTGCAGTGAGAAATTATTCACACTTGTTCTCACTCCCATGCGCTTTCCATAATATTCAAATATCTTATTATAAATTTTCCCTTTTTTCCTTCTAAGTCCCTATTTGGCCAACATTTACCATTAGCCATAGCTGCTCTATAATCCAAAAATCGTCACGCATTTTCACAGAGTAAATTTCAGAATAATTCTAGGTTCATAGCAAAATGGGATAGAAAACTCAGAGAACTCTCATATGAACCACACACGGACACACACAAAGCTTCCTCCACTAACAGCCCATGGAGAGTGGTAAATGTTATAACCAGTGAATCAGTATGACACAGCAGCAGCCTCCGTCCATAGTTTACGTAGTTTCATTATTGGTATGGTATTTTCTGTCTGTTGACAAATGCATCATGGCGTGTGTCCCCCGTGCCGAAATCACGCAGAGTAGCCCCAGTGACCTAAATCCCTCAGTGCTCCATGTAGCCAGTCCTTCCCCGATCAGCCCTGGAAACCACCGATCATATTTGCTGTCTTGATAGATTTTTAACTTTTAACTGGCTAATAACTGTTTTCAGCTTTCATTGTGTTTGTTTGTTTGTTTGGGGACAGATTCTCACTATTTAGGAGCTTTGAACTCAACTTATTTTAGTCCAGGCTGACCTCAAACTGAACCTCCTGTCTCAGCCTTCCGAGTGCTAGGATTACAAGTGTGTGGCTTCAGTGTCTTTTTATACAGTAGCACTCAAGCTTAAAATAGTAATATATTGTACACTTGCAGTTTGTATTTCCTATATTTCTGCAATGTATATGGAACTTTTCCACCATGACACTAGTTAGAACTACTAAGAATAGCATGTGTTGTATTGACATTAGTGATTATTGCCCCTTTTTACATTATTTATTGGACTAGATCATAGGTTGCCCTGCCCATGGGTGACTCAGGTCAGTTTAGCCTTGCCTTATCCAGAGGCAGCATGTAGGTGAGGACTATCTATTCACAGCACTCCCCATAGCTGGGGGAATAAGACATTCATGCCTAAAAATAGCCTGACAGAGGCCCATAGTGGTATTTTTTGAAAGTAGAATATTAAGTTTTTTAAATTGTATACACATGTGTATGAATATTTTACTAGTCATATTGTATATACCCAGATATCAAATCTACTTCTATTTTCTGCTTGTTACACTTTCAGTTCCAAATCATATCACTGGAAAAAGATGACAGGAAATGAAGACTATCTTATTTCAAGTTCTCAAATGTAGTTGTCATACTCAAGAGACTAGCTTACATAGAATTGACACAACCACTGAAAATCCCGCAGCATATAGCGGCAATACATAAATACCTACTTAAAAGGTGGATTTCCGAAAACAAAAGCCACCAAGATAATTAAGTGATAAAAGATAGTTTTTTCAAGAATTAATTTTGGGAAAACCATATGCCACACACACACATGCGCGCACATGCATGCACACACACACACACACACACACACACACACATAATACATATATATATTTAAGTAAATCTACGCATGTTAAAACAGAAATCAACGTGTCCTTAACCACACATTATAAGCAAAACATAACTTGAAATAGTTAATGAGTCTAAATGAAAGACATAAATTATTATAAGTAAAATCATGCCACCCTGTATTGGGTATAGATTTCTTAGGAAGAAAGCTTAAATTAAAAAGATGGACATCATCAAAATCATAATATATCTGTTCTCTTGTAGATACTACTGGAAGTTAAAAACGGCATGGCTCAAGGGGATAAAATAATTGCAAAACATATGGATTCTCAGTTGTGCAGACATTGATAACAAAAGACAAATACATTTTTCTCTAAACTTTGGCTTCAGCAACTTTTAATACTTGTACAAATTAGAAGTTACCTGTCAGTGGTACAGAAAAGAGACACTTAACTTATGCTTGCTCAGTAAGTGCTTTTTCTTTCTGATCAGGAGCGAGAGGAGGACATTCATTCTTATCACTTCTTTGTAATTTAGTACTGCAAGTTCTAGTCAGGCATGTTAAACAACAGAAAGAAAAACACCTTAATAAGAAAAGGAGAAGACTGTTTCTATTTGCTCACAATATGATCTTTTATACAGGAAATCTTGAAGACTTCACCAAAAAACTTTCTTGATTTACTTAAAAATTCAGTAAATGTATACAATGTCAAAATCAATACAGAAAACTAACGTCATTTGTAATATTAATAATAAACTTATCCAGAGAGTAAATTAGGTAAACAATTCCTTCTACAATCACAACAAAAATGATAAATACTTAGATGTTAATTTAACCTACAAGAAAAATGACCTGTACAGTAAGAACTATAAAACACTGATGAAAGAACTAAAAAATGACAAAAAATTGGAAATTTATTTTGTTATAAAGTACTAGAAATATAAATATTGCAAAAATGTCCATACTCCCAAAGGTAGTCCCTACATTCAGTACAATTTCTATGAACATCTTAGAGTTATTTTTAACAGAATAGGAAGAAATTAAAATTTATATAGGACCAAAAATTTACCACTGCAATATTCAACAGAAGGACAAAACTGGCCTTATCACATTTTCTGATTTCAAAATATATTTTATAGAGATGGTAATGAAAGTTGAATGGTATTGGTATTAAAAAAAACTTGACCTATGGAACAGGATAAAAACCCACAAATAAAGCCACACATTATAGTTAACTGATTTTTAACTACAGTACCAAGAACATACAATGAGGAGGGTATATACATTCTTTAATAAAAGGTAAAGGCAAAGCTCTGTCAAGAAAGGAAAGCAAACTCCTAACATGTGCAAAAAGTTACTCAAAATGGATTTTAGAATTTCTGAAACTATAAAATTCTTGCAAGAAAACATTCTGAACGTTCTGGACAGTGATTTCTTGAATATTAACCCAGCAGCACAGGCAACAATAATAACAATTAGATCCCTTTGTGATACGCTGTGCATTGTGTCACAGAATTTTATCATGACTGAGGTCAGTGCAGAACCAAAACCATACAAAAGAGTCACCTGCAGTTTTCCAACCGTGTGTGCACTCTCAGCCTGCCTCCAGGGACGAGCGGCATTTTCCTCACCGAGATTATGTATCATTTGAATCTCTGAGTCTCAGATTCTGATGCCTGTTCCTGAGTTTCTCATTCATGTGAAGGGCTGTTCACACTTTATCAAATGCAGCGGTACCTTCACATGCTGTTTTTCTCAAGTCTCTGAGGAAGTTTCCCCTAAGCCCTTGCAAAACACTTCGTCACTAACTTGTGTGGTATTCTGAGTGGGATGTGGGTGTTATTGTAACTAACTGAAGCTTTAGTTGTCAAGATGACCTGAAAACTTTGCTTCATATCTCCTGGACCAATGATTCAGTTATGTTTTTAAATACCAGAATATTGTGTTTGAAAGGTGTAAACCTTTCCTTCCAGCACGGCATGTTGGCATGACTGGGCAGGGTTGTAGATGCCCAGAACACACCCTAATTCCCTTTTCCCCACTTTCCTCCTCCTCCCTCTGCTCCCTTCTGTGCCTTGACCACTTTCAATGTGAAGAAGATTTCCCTCCCCAGTTCCTATTAGCTATCCTCCATTTTCTTCTTTACCGAGACTCTGCATTTCTATAAAAGAGAAGCCAAGCGTTATTAAAGCTTTCGCGTCTGATTTTTCCCCTTCACGTTGTGGTTTCAGGATGCACCTATTTTCCTATAATTGGCTCAATTTTTAAATGAATTTATTGCTGAGTATGAGATTTTCTAGTAATTTACTTCTTTGTAAAGACTCTGCTGAAACCCTGATGCCTGGCTGATGGTTTGGATCTAAAATTCCCAGTATGTGGGAAAAAATTTAAATTACTCTGGTGGTCTCATGTAAACTAATCTGATGCTGGTTATTATTTTTCACAGAATCACCATCCATTCCTGAGATGTAAGTGTGTTATGTGTTTATGTCATAAATAGGTGACATGAAAGATCAGTAAACCTGAGAATGCGATTTACAGATAAGAGCTCAAGTTAAGAACTATGTGCTCTCAAAAATAAGTACAATGCGGTGGTTTCCTGTCATTCATTCACATCTGTTTTGCTTGAATTGGGGGTGAGTTGGGGCAGAAGTGCATAGTGACGATAATATGGCCAATGCTGTACAAAGGAAAGTAAATTTGTATTAGCCCTAAAAATATTTCTATTTTCTCCTTAAGATAAGTTAAAACGCAGATAATAAGCAGTCTACAAGTATTGAAAATATTATTATTCAGAGTATTTCCTTTCATATCATTGATTATGGACCACGAATATAGCTCAACAGCATAAGCCCTTGCCTGGCAAGCCTGAGGTCATGAGTTCAACTGCCGACACCAAAAGAAAAAAAAAATCATTAATTATGTTAGATGAACATAGTGGGAGCTTGCAAATATTCCCCTTTAAGTGTGTGTAAAGTATCTATGCATTTTATTTATATTTATTTTTCACTGAAAGAGAAAATTATTTTTTAATTTATTTTAAAAGTAAAAGAAGGAAAACAACAGACAGACATCAATTTACAAAATAGCATAAGAATAATACAAGCAATACAGAGTTACAGACAAAGTGGTAGGAAATTAATAATGGTTATTGTATTGTGTACTGATATCCTCCACAAAGTGGTTTCTCAGGAAAACAAATAGAGACATGCAAGGTTGATCAAATAATCAGTAAGATTTCATTTCAGCAAAGAGATAGAAGTCAGTAGTACAGCTATTTAGCTATCCTGTATATACATACATACCTAATTTCTGCTTTTTTCTTTTCTCTTTTCACTCAGTCCAGTTGCTCTTTACTTTGGAGCAGTTTCCTTTCATTTCACAATGTCTGTCATACCTCCTAATTTTTATTCACTCTTTCAGGTTCTCACACTAGTTAGACAATACTTTGTTTACATATGCAGGTTTGATTTATTTCACCTATGAGTATGGTTTCTAGTTGTGACCATTTACAATGGCTGTAATTAAGAAATCAACCAATAACAAATGCTAGACAGGCTGTGGAGAAATAGGAACTCTTCTCCACTGCTTGTGGGAATGCAAACTGGTAAAACCACTGTGGAACTCAGTTTGGAGATTCCTCAGCAAACTAGGTCTGGAGGTCCCATTCAATCCAGCTAGTCTGCTTCTGGGTATTTTCCCAGAAGATCTGAAAACATCATATCACAGTGATATATGTGCCTATGTTCATAGCAGCACAATTAGTAATAACCAAATTGTGGAAGCAACCCAAATGTCCATCCACTAAGGGTTGGATAAAAAAATTGTGGTACTTTTATATACTGAAAAACACTTTTAAAGAGAGATTTTCATTCAGAAACACCATGTACTTAATGTTAGTCATCATTTTAACAACATGTGTTCAGATTGGAGAAAAGTAAAAGCACTCGATTTTGAATTTGCTTAGTCTTCACCCCATAAATAATGGGGTTGAGCATAGGAGGAACAACCACATACAGGTTGGCAACTAAGATATGGACGTGACGAGGGACGGTTTCACCTCCAAAACGATGGGCAAAAAATGAAAAGAATGCTGGCATATAGAAAATAAGGATGACACAGATGTGGGAAGCGCATGTGTTAAGAGCCTTCCATCTGGCCACCCAGGAAGGGATCTGAAACACTGTATGAAGGATCATTGTGTACGACATAATGATGAGCACTACATCCAGCCCTGTGGACAGTAGGGCCATGGTCAGCCCATAGATGACGTTGATATTGATATTGTCACATGCCAGCCTGGCAATGCCCATGTGTTCACAGTAGGAATGGGGAAGGATGTTTCTCCCACAATAGAAGAGTCTATAGACCAAGAAGATGGATGGACAGCAAATGAAAAAGCTCCGGACCATGGCTGCTATGCCAATCTTCCCAATGACTGTGGAGGTAAGGATTGTGGTGTATTTCAGTGGGTAGCAGATGGCCACATAGCTGTCAAAGGCCATGGCCAGGAGAATAGCAGATTCTGCCACAAAGATGAAATGTATAAAGAACATCTGGGACACACAGCTGTGAAAGGATATATCTGTGGAATGGAACCAGAAGATGGCCAGCATCTTGGGGGCTGTGGCTGTGGAAAGTAGGACATCTGCTAGAGCCAGCATGGAGAGGAAGAGATACATGGGCTTATGGAGGGTGCGCTCAGTCACAATCAGGAAGACCAGGAAGATGTTGCCTATGACAGCCACAGTGTACATGAAACAGATGGGGATGGAGATCCAGATGTGCAAGGCTTCCAGTCCCGGGATTCCAATCAGAACATACCACACATCCTGGGGACTCGTTTGATTCTGGAAGGAGGGAGCCATCTGTGCTATTTAGCTGAGGCCCTGAATCTGTAATGAAAGATTACAAGGTAGAAGATTCAGGAGCACCACCTTGGGCTGAATTAGGTCTGACCATGTTTTGCCAGTATTATATTTCATGTGTGTGAAATGACAGTAAGATGAATCAACTAGCCTACAACTAGACTGCTTCTATAAAATAAGTAATTCTTACATCTTGAGAAATAGTTAAGATTTCATAATAGCTTACTGTGTATCACAGGCCTTCACATACAAGAATTTACTCTAGTTTTACAATAGTCTGTTTAAAAGGCCTTTACCATAACCCATAACATGAATACTACTATTTTTTCTACAGGTGGAAAAAGATTCTACAGACAATCATTGTCTTAGTCTAGGTCCAAAACCAAATAGGATAAATCAAAAAGCTTTGATTTGCATTACAGTCTACCACTGCCTATAAATATAAAACTAGATACAAAAACACATCACAGTTTTTTACTAATCCTATCCCTGAGGAAATTAGATATGAAATTAAGTTTTTCTTCTTATGGAATAGGGAGGGTATTTAGTTTGAAAAAATGAACTTCAAGCAGTTTGATTCATACATCTTCTTCCCTATTAACTCTCCACCATCTTGCTGTTCAGCTCTATACCAGCTACTGAGGACACACAGATGATTAAACTGATCCCTGTCTACCAATAAATCAAATTCTGAAAATCATATGAAACATTAAAATCTAAACTCTTCAACGCAGACTGAGCTAAGATCTTAAATGCATTTGCCGAGTATGTGGTTATGAAAAGTTAATCTATTCTCTTCCACTTGAATCACTGATTGGAAATTAGATGATGGTCAGGAGTGGTGGCCCATGTCTGAAATCCCAGCGCTTGGGAGCCTGGCCAGGAGTTGAAGGGGAGCCTGGGTTACATAAGGGAGTTCAAGGCCAGACTATACTATATAGTGAATACCAGGCTCAATAAAAGAGAAAAAGTTAGATAATGAGCTGTGTATTACCAGATATATCACAGTAGCAAATAATTTAATTTTTTCATGTTATGAGACATATATAATCCTTCAATAAAAAGAGGAGGGCATTCTAAAGATATATGCATGAGAATAAAATTAAAATATATGAGACTGGGGATTGGTAGATAACTCCTATCCTCTCTCAGTCCCTGTCAGATAAGATAGCTAACGTTCTGATTTTCAGGAGTGGTACCAGGTCTTAACGATTGATTACCTCTTTATACCTTTATTCCAGTGCAATTCTGTATACTACACCTAGGTAGTATAGTTTTGCAAATTTTTATTTTCATTCAGTGTTAAGTGTCTGGCTTTCTTTGATTGAAATATTATAACCTTGTTTTTTTAAAATTACAGTTAAATACACAATGCTTACAGTGTATTGACCAGTCAACGCAGCTTTGTCTCAGTTCTTTAAAAATATTAGAATAATACATTAAGGTTTACATGTATGCAGATCTACTTTACTTAAACCACTGACTTTGACATGGAGCATTTGTTTTTCAATTTACAAAAAGGATGCTGAGGCTTCAGGAAAGAGAAAGAGAAGATTAACTGTGAAGCACACTTGCCACAAACGTAAGCCAGAGCCATGCGTGTGAGGGCCAAGCTGTCTGCTGGGGAAGGTCACAGGAAGTGTAACGTCTAAAAGGCATTAGAGATGGGCGCACTGGATTAGGGGAAAGAGAGAAACAGAATTGGAGACATGAAGTAAGGGAGAAAATTCTGCATATTTTCTTTTCACTTTGCTGATGATTTTTCTGGTCAGTCTTTTATTTTCCTTTGTTTTCAATGTAGTATTATCACTCATGATTACCCAAATTATAGGTTGGTATTTATTTGAGTGTTATTCTGTGTATCAGTGCCAGAGTGTGACTGAATTGTGCATGCTCACATGTAGTGGAGGGTAATAGAAACAGCATTCAACTGCACAGTTGCATGTAAATTGGATTTAAGTAATGGCTAAGTCATATTCTAGCTTCCTGATTCAAGGATATTACTTACTTTGAATTTTTGTTATTTGCTTACAAAATATCTACATATTAACATTATTTTAATTTTGAAATTAGTGTTTCAGAATGGTAAGTACATAAATCCGACACTTTTCTATCCCAACAAAAGATGCTCTAGAGTGCTTGTCCCATCACCATCATTAAGGTCAAAATATTTGTTATTTTAAACAAATTTAACTTTCTGTAGATCAGGCTTATGATCTACTAAGGTGAGAATGAATTTGTTTGGAGTGTCCATAAGACCAAGATGCACTTTCTTATATTATACTTGACACATCATATACATTGGTAATCTGCACTCTAAATCTATCTTTATTTTTTAAGTGCAGACACTTAGCATAGTTATGAGCACATGGAGTTAGAAATGGAGTGTTATCCTTGCCCTGTCACTAGGCAAAAACCTTTTACACAGGGAATAAAGTTAATGTCTAGAGATTTCAATACTTTAATCTGTGCCTAGCTAAATACATGATGTGTAGAAATTTTTGACAATTTTGTGAAATAAATACATGTATATATAATGCACATATACATTACTTAACTATTTTACTTATTTAAACACTAAGCCTTGTTTTTAACTTCTAGCTCACTTTATAGATGCAGAGCATAGGTCTGTATCTAAAAGGAAAAAGAGAACTTTTCTCAGGTGACGCACTTAATAAAAGAAGATTAGAAAGATAACAAAATTACAGATCAACTGTGGCTAAAGTTAGTGCAGTACCCCATGTGTTAAGACTCAGGAAAATGTCAGATGACTAAGTTCTTAGAAGAGATTGCAGCTTCTGCAATTTTCTGACTTCTCTCCTGTCATTTTCTATATGTCTGCATTGAACATAGTTTACTTTACTTACTTGTATTGTCTAGAATTCTGAAGATATTTATCAGGTTTAGAGGAAAAGAAACAAAAGCAAGGAGAGGCCCAAAATCCAGATAGCAAATCTGGAGTGGTTTATTTATACATCTTTTTTAATATCTCTTGGGTCCAATGTTTTCAGTCTCAGAGGATTGAATCTTGCTTTTCTTTGGAAGATATGCCAGAGCTGGTTCTGGTACAAAACCTACAGGGAGAAAGTCCCCTGCTTTCTCTTCTCCAATTTGCAGGACACTTTTTCTTCCTTGCACTCACAGATGCCCAAGTTAACACAGACTACTGCAGGTCCAAGTCTTGAATATCAAAGACTGAAGCTAATGCGACTGTATCCCATTCCTCAGAGACATCTGCAAATAGAGATTGCAATTGCTACACGAAGGAGAAGGGTAGTGTGCTTCCTAGAACGTACCTACTCTTAAGACTCCTTAGCTTCTCTCTCTTTTATTTGTCACACAGGAGTACTGGTCAAAGTTAGGAGGGTCTATAAGTGCCACCAACTAGTATAGAAATACCATTCAGTCTTTGAAGGATATTTGAATGAAGGATACCGATGGAGGGGAAAAGACATGAAGACAGATGTCATGATATTCATGGGATTCAGCACTGACATGGTGCAAATACGAGAAATTTGTGTAGAAAAATGGTTTGGTTTTTTTTTTTTATTAATGCTTCTCCGGTGAAACCTGGCAAATATTTGAGTCTCAGGTATTTATCTAGGATTTCCTGAAATGATTTTCCACCTACATTTGAACTTCCTTACAAATAGAATGCCGGATCATTCACTGATTTTGACTTCATGATCAAAATTAGACAGACACCTGCATATTCCAAGTCATCCAGACATCTCTGTTCACTGGATGAAAAAAGCTGAGATATACACAATTCCCCCTGTATTTCAAATGATGTTCATCCAAATCCTGAAAATCATAATTGATGACTAAGGGAATCGCTTCTCCTTTCTGTTTCAGATGTAAAATGAGTAACACTCTTTGTATTAGTATTCTCTAGAGGAACAGAATGAATATTAATTTTACACACACATATGCACACACACAAAGGGAGGTGTTAAATTTACAGGATCTGAGGTGGAAGAGTGCACGAGGGCTGTTTGCAGGGTCAGAAGTGACCTCATCTGCATGCTGCAAAGCTGGAGGATCCAGTCGCCGCTCAGCCCGAGAAGACAAAAGCTACACAACAAGAACAAGCAAGGATGCTGCACCAATGTAATGTCAAAGGCTTGGAAAGTCGCCATGGAGTCACCAGCACAAGTCCATGTTAGCTGAAGAAAACGTGAACCAGTCTCCAAAGACAGTGGCAAAGCCTGGAGCTGACCAACACGGGCACGCTTCTTTCTCTTTCTATTTCCTCCAGGGTACAAGCCTGCTGGTGGGTGCCACATGTATCTACGTAGAGTGTTCACCCCTTAATTTGCTGGCCTATGTATCAGTCATCTTCTCATCTGTTTTTGAAAACAAATTAAGACAATGAAAATATATTAGAGGAAAATAAATTGAGACGGAAAATGAGAATTTATGTGAAAATAGAAATGGACTTCCTATTGTCTGATGGTGACTGGAGTAGCCAATCATTTGGTTGACAGATGAAAACTTTAGTCTCTACTGATAACTTATTCTGATATTTTCAAATTTAGCTAATATCCATCTGTATTTGTCCCATCCTGTCATTAGTTATAAATTTTTAATCAAAAGTATATGGTAGATAATTATTTTACATACACACAATAAACAAGAGAGGAGAAATCTAACTTGTATATCATTTAGAACCCATTTCTAATTTATAATATTTTAATTTTTAGGACCTTCAATACACTTAGTCTTCCTTACAGAGATCTACAGTCAATTAGCTGAAACTCTTGGGCCAAATGTTTTACAAAACTATTTTTCTAGACTTTGAAAAAAAAATGCCTTGATGTTAAGCAAAAATATTGGTGTCTTAATTAGTCTCTGGCAATTGTATAGGTAGATACTTCTGCAGGAAATATCCAAATATATTATTATGCAGAACAAAGAAAGATTACAGTATACTCACATCAGTTTATGTCAGATTTGGCCATTTTAGGTCAGGTTGTGCTACCAAAAACTTCAGTCTTTACATTTCTATAGATTTAAAAAAATATGACAAGGATTATAGGCCTGTTATGTAAAATAATGGTAGAAACTTTCTTGGATTTCCTTTTTGTAAATTATAGGTGTGGGGCTGGTTGTGATTTTAGCGCTAGGTGTACTTGAACATGTGAGATGATATGAAGAAAGGCTAAAAGAGAAATAAGAAAGATTTATAAGAGGTAGATATAGGACCCACTCAAGAGCACACTGTGGTCACTCAAATAAATGAGGCACCTACATAGTTATTTTATAGGAGAAATATCAAGTCTGGAATATCTATCAACTCAGCACAGAGTTAAAGAGAAAGTAAAATGAAAGCCTTCATCCTATGAGAGGGCTACATAGGGAAAGCCCAGGAGAGGAATCCCAGAGAAGCCTTGAACAATTTGAAGCCTTTGAACAATTATTGGCATAACTGGTCCCCTCCTTTTCTCCTCATTCCTGAGCTAATGCAGCTCTGATGTGGTGCCTGGAAAGAGAGCAGGGCACTTCATTTTCATACATAAGTAGGCTGTAAAGTTCTCTACTGGCTGGAAGCAGTATTTCTGTAGCCTTTAACTCTTCTCAAAGTAAGTCTACTGAAACCCTGAAGAAAAGCTTTAGCAAAAGCTACTGTTCTGTCCAGGTGGCATTGCCGAGCAACAGTAGAGCAGATCTTTGTCTGGGAAAACTTGCCCACGTTGTATTGCTACCCATTATAACAAGCCAGCCAATAAGAGCTCCATCATGCAAATGTTAATAGTTTCCCCCAGTGCGAGAGCTCCGAGAGGAGCAGGTGATAAAAAGTTAGGCTACCCATGTAGAAAGAGCTAGAAATGAGGGGAGCAGCCGGATTGTGAGTGACAGCTCTGTGGAACTTGCAGCTCAATGTAGTCTCTGGGGAAATACTCTCCATAGACCAACCAGAGAAGATTTCACATGAAGGAGAGCAACATAGTTGAGCCTTTCCTGAATTGCTAACCCAACCATTCATGTCTTTGGTTTCGTGTGTTTGAATGTGAGTATGGTCAGGTGGGAAGAACAGAACATCCTTCAGTAGAAACACATCTATTCTTATTGTCTACTTCTTATAGAAACTGCATTTAATCTACTTCAGTTTCTTGGGATATCAATATAAGTTGTAGCAGAAGAGGAAGGGGACTGTGGAAGAGGGTAATGTCTTACTAGCTGTCTGTTTGTTTAAGAGAATACCCACTCAGTCACTGTGCTAGAAATAGACAATGAACATGTATTATAATAAAAGACACTGCCATTAATTCCCTTCAAAATTCTCCCTCTTGCTTTGAAAGCACTTATCATGTCATTTTTGCCCCTTTCTGATGTGGTTTGGGAAGTCGTTTTCTCTGAGTTACTTTATGAGATATAATCAAAGATATGGTGAAAGCCTTTGGCAAGGGCCCTCCATGGGAAAGGGAGGGTTTCTACAACATTCTGGTATGTTACCATATCATACTGGTAACCACCTTATTCAGCTGATTGGGTACACAGTAACTTTATACCAAATTCAAAATGGCATTGAAAGGTAAATATTTTGTATCCGTTCATGACATGGAGGCAGTCAGGACAGAACACCTAAAGATGCTCCAGAGAGGACTTCCAGAACTGCTTGAACAGCTGGCAAAAATAGTGGAATGAGTGTGTTCCAAACAAAGTGGGAAGTTCTGAAGGATATTAATGGTGATGTGTTTTTCACTGTAATATTTAAATATTCACAATATTTTTTAATCATACCTAGTAGGGTAAATGACATTTCTCTGTTTTGTGCTGCCGTTTTTGTTTTGCTTAGGAATAGGGTGCCTTCTCTCCTTATGTGTCTCTTCTATTTCTGACGATTCTCCAATTCCTTTCTTCCTTTCTTCTTTTCAGGCACAGTCAGTCCCCCAGATTACCTCTTCTCCTTCCTGTGTCCCCTGCATCAATTTCTCAAGACTCCTTTCTTTAAAGAGAGATAAACAGTAAAAACAAGAATACAGAATTTCAAAACAGGACAGCAGGAAATTAACCACGGCCAATAGATGGCACATTGTTTTCTTCAAAGTAGTTCCTCAGATTACAAGCTATAGGCATGCAAAATTGATCAAACAATATAAGCACATAGCTAAGACAATTATACCACTAGTCTCTCTCAAGACTACTTTTAACCCTATTGCCATGCACTTTCAAGATTGTTCTAATTTTCTAGTTGAACAATATCTGATTCAAAATATTGCAGACCTGTTGTCAGCATTTAAAACCTACAGGCTCAAACACTTTTCTGCTTGCAGACAAGGATGTACGGTGTTATCAGGGTTTCACTCACAAGAAACTTCTGCTATTTGATCTTGTTTTCCTGAATTGTCTTTGTCCTGGTATGGATTCTGGACCTGGAGAGCAACTATTTCTCTACAAAACAAAACAGAAGTGGCTGTGTTTATGCTTCTTGCTAATGGTTTTGAGCATGAGAAGGGAGGAAATGTGTGGACATGTCCTGAAATAAGATACTGTCATATATTCCCATAGCTTGCTTCATTTTTCTTGGTGCTAGAGACTGAACCCAGGTCCTTTGCACCTTATCTGCATCTCCAGGGTTTTTATTAAAACAAGCTCTGTCCATTTACGTATACTAGGCTCAAACTTGCAGCAAGAGGCCTCTGCTTCAACCTCCCAGTGTACTGGCATTGTAGGCATGAATCACTGCTTCAAAAAATTTTAAGGCATTCTATGCTTTGTATTAGTCCTACAGTTTCTTTGTTTAGTGATCTCAGCTGCTTCCAACTTTGGCATTTATGATTTAAACTTCTAGGAACATTCCCATGCATGTCTTGGTATGGACGTATATTTTAAATTCATTTGGATAAATTCCTGGAGTTGTGATTGCCGAATCAATAGTACCATGTTTAGTTTTTCAAGAAACTGTAAAGCCACTTTCCAAATTGGCAGTGCTGTTTTTCATTTCCATCAACAGTCAGTGAGATTTCCTACAGCTCTATCTCCTCGGCATTTAATGATGTCAGTATTTGGGATTTTATCTGTCCTCATAGAAGTCCAATGAACTGTGCATTGTTTTAGATAATTAAATATGACCAGGCAGTGTGGAAATCTGAGCTGATTTCTCAAATGAGTCCCCACAGGATCCCACCACTGTGTACATGGTAGACAGATACCTGGGAAGGTTAGCAAGGGCCAACTTGACCCGGAAGCACATGGGCTACTGTAGGCGTGGCTCAGTCTGTCATGTGGAAGAGGAACTCTATGTCACTGCCCAGGAACATGATGACATAGATGTTTATAATTTGATATCGATTAGCTAAAATGCTTAAATAATGTTTCTGTCACACACTGAATTGGGAGCTTCCTGAAGTGGAGAATATGTTGATTTTTCTTACTGTTTCAACCTATGATTTGATGAGTTGTGAGACATGTATACAAGTGGCCACTTTATATCTATACTTGAAATATTAATCTGAAAATAAGAATGATGCCAATAAAATATTTGATTTTCCTGCAAACATCTATTTTATCCTACAATAAAATATCTCCACCAATAAAACAACTGCTTAAGTAAACTTGAAAAGTCTTCTAAGATTTCTTTTTCCTTCTCTTTCATCTCTCCTTCAAATCATTCATTAGTTTTTATGACATCTACCTAAAACATAGCCCCAACATGCCTGCTCTTCTTCACATAAAACCATACTTTTGGTTTATTGTATTTTTCTATTCACCCCCTAAAACCATATTCTTCCCAGAGAAATAAAACTGCATATCGACAAACATTGACTTGATCAGAGGAACGCTTATTGGAAGACATTCCCATGGTCTCTCATCGCTCTTTGAAAAATGAATATTCTATAATATCACCAAGGAGTCTAGCATGACCCTACAATAGATCTCTTCCAGGACATTTGAGACAAAGGGTGTCTTCATGCTCTTACATTAGTCTTAGTACCTTTCTGTTCTTAAAACAGATTTGATGGATTTCTGTCTCAGGATCTTTGGTCATGATTTTTTCTCTGCTAGAATCATTTAACCCAAGTATTTGAAAAGAAACCTTTTCATCTTAGACAGCAGCTCAAATTATACTTCTTCAAGGAGATTTTCCTGTCACCCTCCACCTAGGCTGTTCTGTTTCCTCAAGTTTCTCAACTAAATTGCTTTCCTTGCAGTACCTGCATTTGTATTCATATACTCTGTGCACTGATGGTCCATTAATTGATTGGAAGCTTTAGATGAGGCCCCATGTCATTATTGCTCTCTGATATGCAAAAAGTTTTAGCATAAAATGTGCACTTAAGTAATTATAAAATTAATTCTTCTGTAAGTCAACAGCTGCACAGTCGGAAATACATAAAAATAGAGTGTAAATAGTTTTATCATAAAGTGCTTATAAAAACATCTGTACACAATTCACCCTTGGCTCCATGATACAAATCTTGCAGCATATACGTGAGGTTTCTGTGATATATGAATCAGGGGCCTCCCTTGAAATTTTTGCTAATTTGGATAAAATGCAATGTGTGATTCCTTGCACTCTCAGCCTGACTCCTACTACACACAAGGTCCTGGCATTAATTTCCTTCAACTCTAATATTCTGTGAATGCATAAATGTGTTAAGAATATAAAGTATTCAGACTTCTTCAGCATAGCTAAAACAGATGCCAACACAGAGCATATTTGCTTTGCAGAAATACAAGACCAAAGAAATGTTGAAGAAATTTGTTTCATGTATTTTGAGAGGTAAAATGGGAATCAGGAGAGGATAGTGTTGCTAGTCGAATAAATGGCTTAGAAAGTAAAGTGCTCACATTTCAAGTGCATCTATGTCCCCACATATATTTTGTTTAAAGTCAGTTTCTGGACACATACTTCTCTACTACAGTACCTCACAGTCAAGTGCATGATATTTCTTTCTAAATTTGCAAGAACCCTCAAAAAAATGCATGGCAGAAAACATGTGAAGAAGACAAACGGAAATGAACTTGACTCTCAAGTGACAAAAGCGTTGTGACTTTCCTTCCTTGTACTTGATTTGGGATGTTAAGTTAGAAAGCAAGTCTGTGATTAAATTAAACAAATAATTCTTTTGGGAAACACTTTGTTTATGCCTTATTGTTAAAAGTGACTTACACGTGTAGACGTCTGTTTCTTTTTTCTGTTTTTTGGAAACGATCGCCCATGATTACTTGCGGCTTACTTCCATCTGTCTTTGCTCAGCTTAAAGGCATAAAGGAAGTCAGCCGTGTCTGGAAGTTAGTTTCTTTATATGACATTTAATAAAAACACCTCTGCCAGAATAGTGTGGTTTTACTTGTTCTTTCAGCACAGTTACCAAATGCTACTCATGGATGTCCTGCCGTGTACAGTACATTATGTGGCCGCCCTTTAAAGGTCAAACCTCTGATAATTATTACTCCATGCCAGTAGGAGTCAGAAGTAGTCCGCTGGTTCTTTTTTTGGTGTTTCCCCCCCCCTTTTTTCTGTTACAATTGGAAAGTATAAATTCAGGTCAGGCGCCTTGGGTCTTGGCATGGCTGAAAAGATAAGAACCTCCTATTAGGCTTATGCAAAGGGTTGGTTGCCTCGTTCTGATAGCAGAGGGATAACTGTTCACCTCAGACTCAAAGGAGGCTCAATATCCCAGTTTATACTCACAGTTATGACTGTTAATTTTATGTCATCTTTTGCTCATCTGTTCTTCATGAAATAGTTTGAATTCTGTAGGATGTGTGTATTTCTGCCATAATTTAAATATTAAAATACTTTTTCATAATTCAGAAGCATAATAGAAATACACAACACAGTATATGTTCAAAGAATGATGCAAAATAAGGTCAATGTTTACATTTTTAAAATATTGTTACAGTAAAAAGCACATTGCCATTGCTCTCCCTTTACATACTCCCCCTCGCTTTGCCTTCCAGGACTGCTTCGAATAAAATAAGTGCCTTTAACGAGAAGATCACTCTTTGAGAATGACCACTGGCAATGTATCCTTTACAGTAATAAAATATTTAAACACTGTATTGTTAAACAAACCTCGTATCTAACTGTGGCACTCAATGTATTTGATAAGTTTCCTTCAAAATCCAGATGATCTGATTGGACTACAGAATGTGCCACTTCTCTCCAAGCGACTTATCTATTTTGTTTTCTTTAACACTTTTCATTTACCTCAGAAAACATGAGACAACTTAAAGCTAAGCATGAAATATTGATAAACACTGAAGGAAAGACAACAACCAAACATAAAATGGGAAAGAAAATGACAAATAATTATTTTTAAACTTTTAAAAGTTTCTCAATTTTTGCCAAGTTCTTACATATACTTTCTGTGTAAAATATGATGTTTTGGTATGTGTACATATCATAGCCAATTAATTAATATGTTTATCACCTCATCAACTTATTATTTTGAGTGAGGTGCTAAAAATCCACACTTTAATAATTTCTATATATGAAAGGCATTCACTGTCTTATTAAATATACAATGCATTCACTCATCACGGCAACTTATTCCCCTCGAACCAACTGTAACTTTGTAGTGTTTGATCAATATTTCCTTATCCCACTCTTCTCCTATTGTCTCATTTTTAAATTTTAGTAGCTACCTTTAAGATCAACTTTTTAAAAATCTATCTTTGCACTGAAGTAAGCCCTTGAATTTATAAGATAAACACTTTAATTATTACACATATTTAAATGAGCCCCTTGAAAATTACAAAACAAGCTAATTTCAGAAAAAACACAATTTGTGGGGAGTTCCTAAGAAACGGAGTTAAGATACTGATAAAATACTGTCTTAACACATAATGGACGGGCTGGAGGTACAGCTCAGTGGGCTAAGTGCTTGCCGCTAAGCACTAAGGCCCTGAGTTCGATCTCCGGTCCCGGAAAAAAAAAAAAAAACACATAATGGAATAGTGCTCTGCTGTAAAAAATGACAAACTTGTGTCATTTGCTGGAAAATGGATGCACCTTGTGATCATAATATTAAGCGAAATAAGTCAGACTCACAAGCTGAACTAACATAACTTCATGTGAAAAACCTGAAGTATAAATAATTTCAAACAACGCAAGATAGATGATAAAAAAATAAGGACATAGCTCTTTTGCAAATGGGAAGGGCATCCAGCGACTACAAGAGGGGAGGAAAGAGGAGTAGGAGAAGAGAAAGCACTGAGGTATGTTAATCACACGTAGCTGCTCTCCAAGGTGAACGTAAACACGTACTGCAAACACGTACTATAAAAACCTGGGACAAGCAGAGATGCCCGGGCTGCCGGGCTCCAGGGCAGCCGTTCTCCAAGCGGTTTCCACGCCCTCAGCGGGCCTTCTCTCATCGTCATCTCTGCCATTTCTCTCGTTTCCAGGTCTCGCGGAAAGTAAGAGTAGTTTTGCTAGCAGTGAAAAAATGAAATTTCATATCAAATTTGTACTCAGAAAATGTGTTAGCAAATTTATAGATATTACGTGGAGTTTGGTTTACTTTAAAATGAATGTTATTCTGATAAATTTACATGCCGAATGAGATGCTGGTAAGGATCTAATTTTGAATCCATATACGGACATTAATTTCACCTCCACCAGCCTCATCCAGAGGAGACTGTGGAAGATAAATCAGTCCCTCAAATGTTCCTGCTGCTCTCCCAATAGAGGAGCACACTGGGTTCCTGAGAATGGAGCCTCAAGGGAGACGCTTCATCAGTGCAGGTTAATCGTGCTCTCCTAGTCCTGCGGGTAACAGCACCGAGCACAATAAAGTCCAAGGTGACCAGCAACAGGAGATCGACAAATGACTACAAAATCACAAGGCATCCAAACCCCGAGGGACAGTAAAGGATTGTGAATGGCCTCCCCACCCTCTCTGAGTGGCCTGTCCGCCCCACCAGATGCCTGCCATCAGGGAGCTGGGCTTCTCAGCTATCAGGTGTAGGAAGAGAGCAACGCTGGCCATGACTTGGAATAGTACATTTGTGGAGGGAGCAATAATTCAACCCAACCACTGAAACTATAAATCAAATGAGAGAGGCCTAGGCACATAGCCACACTGTGTCAGGAAGGAAAGCTTCCCCAGCAATCTACCAGGACATGGCCAGGTTGTGTTTTGCTTGGGAAATAAAGAAGTTAGAGCAAAAAAAAAAAAAAAAAAAAAGAAAGAGTAGCCTTCTCTACAAGGCTTCTTTGCTTTCTCTATACAGATTCTGTACACTCTAAAGAAAAAACTTTATGTTTTATCAGTACATATTTGTTGTGCGTAGTGACATAGTCATCATAGGGAATTTGCATCTGTGCATAATATATTTTAATTCTTTTTTTTCCTCACTCCCCTCCCCTCCCTTCCACTCTCTCCTTCCCTCCCCATTTACATATTTTTGCTTCTATGTTTTCCTTCCATCCTCTTTTCCTTTTCCCTCCCTTGTTCCTCTTCCCATTTGAAAGTTTTCTTCCTACTTTCTAGTATCTAACGCCCATTTTGTTCTTTCTTTATGCCTTTAGTTTCTCATACAAGAGAAACAATGCAATATTTAAACATACATTTCTGATTTATTTCACTTAAATGCATTCATTTACCTAGAAATGTTTCATTTTTATCCTTTATGGCAGAGTAGCAGTCCACTGTATATAAAAACCATATTTTCTTTATTCACTTATCTTTTCATGGGCATCCAGGCTGTTTCTGAGATTTGGCTATTACAAGTTGTGCTGCTATAAACATGGGTATGCAGGTATCACTGTGATATGATGCTTTTGACTCTATCTTGTCCGTTCTTATAGACAAAGTGACGGAAGGTTGACTTGCTGCTGTTCTTGACACTGGATTTTTGGATTGTGGGAGAACAGAACATCTTTTATGAACACCATATTTCAGTGTTTATTTACAACTGTCATATTTTAAAATTGTAATTTTAGATTTCGAGATGTTTAGATTTCTATAATTTTAAGTTTAGATTCCTAGATGTTAGATTTCCTAGATGTTTTAGATTCCTCAGACATGATAAAAGAGCTAAAACCACTGGAGGTACATATTTGTGGAAATCATTGTCCTGGATTCCAAGGCCTTATAAATCATGCGTGAACAAAGTAGGTCTCTTGCAGGGGACCTCAAATGACAGAGCAGACAGTGTTTACTTGATTCTTCATTGTCCTTGTGGGATTTCATGTTTGATTTTAATTTTCTGTTGAGAATGCTCTATATTCAAGTAGCTAGGTTCTATGGTTAAGGTGGGCATAAAAAAATTAATAATATGAACAACTACTTTGAAGATAACAATATGCAATATAACAACCACTGTTGACTTTCTATCATTTTGCTTTGAAATTCTGTATCTTTTCCATTTTTTTATTTTTTGTTCCATTCAAAATAAAAATGAATAAAAGAAATTAACAGCTTCTACATGGGTTTGTATTTTTCTTATAGAAAGTCACTGGCTACAAATAGATAATAAGATTCTGTTTTATGTTTATTATGAATATCATCACTATCATCCTTCATAAGGATTCACTGAAATTAAACATTTACCGAAAATTTGTTTGGTTTCCCTTTATTTGAGTGACTTTATATTATCTCATTATAAAATCTCATAAAAAATTTTATAAACAGAGCAAGCCCAAATAAATAACCTAGTGATGCACCTCATGGCCTTAGGAATACAAGGAAAACTCAAACCCAAAGATAGTATGAGGGTGAAAATCAGAAAGATCGGTGCTCAAATCAATGAGATTGAGGCCAAAAACTACCAAGAATTAACAAAGAGTTGGTTGTTGGAAAGAGGAAACAAAATATACAAACCCTTAGCCAACTTAACCAAAAGGAGGAATGAAAAGACCCTATAATTTGTTGTAGTTCAGTCTGTGCTTGAGGCATTTAAGGTACAGAGACACTAAGGATCTTCTGCCAAATCATGCTTGTTCACTTGTAGACATGAAAGAGGAACTCAGGCTGTATCGCAGCAGAACCTGCTGTCCCATATGATAAGGCACAAGTGGAGAAATGCAGAACTGGTAAAAGTTGTACAGCAGGGAAGAAATGATGGTGGTTTGAAATCTTAAGTGGAGTAAAATCAAGATAATGCATGAGATTGGGATTGCTAAGAAGAAGAAAGAGACCGGGTGCCTTATAGCTAAGAAAGTGTTCTAGTCAGTACCAAGTGGGCTCCAATCTTAACAGCCATTTATATGGTATATAACATTTGGTTTAACGCTTAGTTTTTACAACAGGTTTCTAAAAGCTTCTTGGTGGCATACTTAGAATAGGTAACAGAAATCAGTGTCTCCCACTCAGTGCCTATCTGTATTTAAGACAATATTTATAACCCGTAGAAATTAATGATGGAATAGATGTGAAAAATGAAAGTGGGAGGAGCAGAGACAAAACAGTAGCTGGAAATCAGTGACCTGATAAAACAAACTTTAATGACAAAAGTAATTTGGGAACAATTCCGACTCCAGTTTATTTTATAAATATGAGTAACTAAATGTTCTATGCATTTTGATGGCTCCTTTCCATATAAAGTGTACATTATATTTGATTTCAACAGAGATCATAATTTTCTAACATGTTGGAAGTGGGCTGTGTTATCTTTGATGATTCTCTCTTTCTTGATAATACTAGTACAGGAGTAGAGCAGCATCAGATACTACCTAGTTTTACAAAATTCTAGGCATTTAGCACTTTACTTCTGGATAAACAGATATTCATGGATGCTAATTAACTTGGTAACCTGTAATGTTTACTGAAAAATTCTTTTCCTTGATACCACATTTCTTAGAAATATTAGTAATGATTAAAAGGGGAAGCATTTTATAGAACCTTGACTAGGAGGAAGCATTTTGTAGAACCTAGATTCCTACTTTCCCTAGTCTTTTGTCTCTATTTTTATGCTCCTTGATTGACTCCTTGGGCTCCCCCTGCTCCTCACTCATTCTGATGTCTGTGTGTGGAACAACTATTTGTCTTAGATACTTGCACAATTCTCCTTTCCACTTCATTTTAATATTTGCCTGGCAGCTAATCCAATCCTCTTTTCATCTGGATTTATTAGATTGTGTGTGTTTATATATTTTCCTTATACAATCTTACTAATACAAAGATCAATTTCAATTGAGCAGATTCAGCCAACATACACTTTTTCATTCTAAAGAGGAAAAAAACAATAAAACAGTTTCAAAACTGGTTAGTACGAGACTTACAGTAATTAATACATTGAATATTATTGTCTTCATAGTAGTTATTCAGAATAAAAGATATAGGCATTTCCTTGTCCAAACAATATTAGCACAAACCTTTCTTTCCAATGAACTGAGAGAAACTATCTGTTTAACTATATTAATTTCATGTATATAAATTAACTTTTTCTTTTTCCCTTTCTTCCTTTCCCCTTTTAACTAATAAATTTTAAATTGTTTCTTTGATGTTCTAGCTTTTCAATCAACAAATTCTTCCAACTATCAAGATAGACCAGTAGTGGGCAGTGTTTTCCTAGCACCCTGGTAAGGACTGGCACCACTGAGAGGTATAGCTCACCACTTAGTAAGGGGTCACCATAATTCTCTCATCTTTTTGTTCTGAGAGCTTTGCCTAGTATATTTATTTTGTCATAGTGCTAACATTCTCAAGATAAGTGAATACTATTTATTTCAGCATACCAAATAAAATCTTAGTATTTTTACCTGGGAAGAAAGTATCTCCAACCAAATGAGCCCAAGAACCAAAACAAGCAATTTATTCTTGATCAACTAAGCAACTCATTAAACTTGGTTAGACATTTCCATGTTTTCTATCTCCTTTAACAGAACCGAAAGAGCTGTACTACCTACCTAGGCCTGGGAAGTCTCTACACGCTGTGAGTGTGAGCACTGGTTAAATCTATCATCTATAAATTTCACTAGTGAGGCCACCATTTTAGGTCTTCTAAATACTAGTATATTATGTCCACTCCTAACAATCCGGGCTATGAAACAGTTCTGGTCCTGGGGAGACCAACACTGTAGATTTTTGGCCAAGGCTAGTGGTGGAGTCTGGGAGCGAGGGCTCAAGAGACAAGGTGGCTCCCCTCCTTCCCCAGTTGTCTCTGCTGTGAGCAGATCTGCAGGACAATGGGGTCAGCCAAGGCCAAAGGGAAGGTCAGGGCGGAGGAGAAATGTGGCCAGTAAAACATGAAAGAAAGTTGGGTGAATTAGTGGTGACTTTATAGAGGAGACTTTAGTGGAGTAGAGGCTGAGGAGTCTTGGACAAGCAACTGGAGGGAGAAGAGGTATTTATGAGGAAGGCTAAAAAACTAATAAATTAGAATAATATATAGCAAAACTCAAGCCTCGCTCTCATTTGAACCTTTTTGTTTTTGAGTGATGAGTCAAGAAGAGGCAGCAGAGGCTGCTTCCCACATACACGGCCTGTTCATTTTTCATTGAATCCAAAGGATACATGTGTTTCCACGAGATCTGAACTAAATGCTGTATTTTTTTTTTATTTCTTAAGTTCGCTGCTCTCCCTATTCCCTTCTGAGAGATGCAGAAATAATTGAACTACACAATTGCAGTGAAAATACATATTCTTTATTAGGCAGAAGCCAGATGTTCAAGGACCTTCATAATTGCCCCCAGATTTAGGAGTTGTTTTCAGGGGACCAAGAGACCTTCTTCAAGAAGTGGAGAGCAGAAAAGAATGCTCAGTGGTACTTGTGGGCCAGGGCATTAGCCACACCGGCCACCACCTTCTGGTAGGCAGCCTGCAAGAAAGGGGTGAATTCTGCACCGAAGTGATGGGCCAGAGCGATCACAATCATGTTACCCAGGAGCTGTGGGGAAGAATGAGAGACATGAACATGCCTAGTTCAACCCAGGATATTCCAAACTCATCTTAACCTGCGCTTTCACCTGTAACCAAAAACTGATAACGAAATGATAGCTGGGTAGCTGCTACCACTGATAAGAGAGCCAGAAATTATAGGCAGAAATATTTGTCCCTAATGCCTCAACCCAGAAAACATATTGTCACAGTTACTATTCAAACCTAGGTAAAGAAACTTGGTGCATCTTATCCTCTTTGTCTAGAAAGAGACTAGACAAAGTGTTTGAAGCATGAATAAACAAAAACAGAATAATAGAAGAAAAATTGTTTTAAAATAAAATGTCTAATAAAAAATGAGACAAAATTACAGAAAAAAAGAGGAAAATAAGAAGGAAAGGAAAAGAAAGAATGGTACTGAGCACAGAATAAAGTGTACTAAATGCTCTCCGGTAGTCCATGGGGATACAAATAGACACCCTCTTCTCGTCCTAAACTAGCCCCTAACCCTAATGCCCTTTTCTCATGGTGCAAAGATGGCTCTTGAAAGAAAGAGGAAGGATGTTACTGAGGTCCGTCCCACAGACTCACCCGGAAGTTCTCTGGATCCACGTGCAGTTTGTCACAGTGCAGCTCACTCAGTTGAGCGAAGGTGCCCTTGAGATTGTCCAGGTGCTTCAGACCTTCACTGAAGGAAGCTAGCACCTTCGCACCATGAGCCTTCACCTTAGGGTTGTTCATAACAGCAGCGGCAGTGGACAGGTCCCCAAAACTGTCAAAGAACCTCTGAGTCCATGGGTAGACAACCAGCAGCCTGAGGAGTGAGAACAGACCAAGGGACAGGGAACATCAGTGCCTGTCAGAAATCCAGGGAATCTCTCTGTTTCCAATTACCCAGCCTCCATTAGCCTCGTAAAACATCTTATAACCTGATACCAACCTGCCCAGGGCTTCACCACCAATTTCTTCCACATTCACCTTCGCCCACAGGCTATGGACAGCGTTCTTCTCCTCACTAGTCAGGTGCACCATAGTGTCTGTTTCTGGGTTGCTGCTAAGCACAGCTGTGTCAGAAGCAAGGGTAAGCAGCAGCTGGTCCTGCTCTGCCTTTTATGCCCAGCCCTGGCTCCTGCCCTCCCTGCCCCTGTAAGCAGATTGGCTAAGGCCAGGGTGTGGCTCTGCAGGGTGAGGCCAGATCGATGACAGCTGTACCTGTTCTTGGCAGTCCCGGCATCAGCTTGGGACACTGACATCAGATGCTCAGCCCACCCCCTAGGAATCTTTTGGTCCCATCCCAGCAATATGAATTGCCCCTTTTGGGAAACCTTATACATTTTTTGGAATAACCATTTGGTAGGTGGATGACATATTACTTCCTCAGTTTTTATTATGCAAACAAAGAATGAAGGCACAGAAGTTGGGAAGGATTTGCCTGTTGTGCTCCAGCATAAGAGAGGATGGATGGATCTCCTGTGTCTCCAGGACATGCAAAATAATCACAAGGACAAAACAGACTAAGCTTCTCTCACACTTCTAGTTATGCCTTCCTTCTCTTCATTTGGATTAAATCCTCCTGGTAAGAAAATAAATGCTCATCCATTCATTTGTCAGGGGCTGTTGTGTGTTTGATTATTTCTTTAGTTTGACCAGCAAAGCACATAAATGATGTTTTAAAAATGGAGTAAATCAGAATCAACGCAGAAAACACAAATATTTTGCAATAGGAGTCATTTTCTTCCTTCTTTTGGTCAGTTCTTTCAACTACAAAACTTTCATGTTTTTCTTCCTTTATTATAATGCATGTCCTTGAAAAGAGTTTTATAAGTGCATAACATCTTTCTGCCAGTTAGTTAGGTTTTGAGAACATACATTATAACAAAAGTATTTTAATGACAGATAAGGACAAATATCATGTACGTGTAACATCATATGTCATTGCTGGAAAAAAAAAAAGGAACATAGAAGAAGGGCAAAGCAGATTTATTTTACCAACAAAGTTAAGTCTGAGACAGGATTTTCTGGAAAATTAAAATACAGAAATGTTTATAGGTGTATTCTCAAGAAAAAAAGTGGAGTTAGACCAGGGAAAATGATTCAAATAGCACCATACTCATTTTTCAATCCAAAATAATACCATAATGTCAATATTATTTCACATATCTGCACAACAGAAAGAAGGAGAGAAAGAAAGAAAGAAAGAGCAGTAGACAAGAATGGGAAAAACAAAAGGAAGGAGAGAAAGAGAGGGATGGAGGGAAGCATCAGAAAGGAGAGGGAGAGATAGGGGAAGGAAAGCAAGAAGAACAGTAAAAATGGCAGGTAGAGGTAATGACGGATGAAGTAGGAAAGGAAGAGGAAAAAATGAAATAATGGGGGATACAGGACGCAGCAATGCAGATGACTTTAACAAATTTTGAATAAAAATAACCAGAGATAAAAGTTGAAAATTCAAAATATATAAAACTTCAAAATGCATACAAGTTACATATTTCTATTTATCTATTGGAAAGTGATAGTATGGTTTTCTGATCCCAAGGGGAAGCACTATACAGTGGGAAGAGGAGCTACAAACGATGTTTAAACTATGTCAACAGCTTATTTCTAATACATGAACTAACACCAAAGATATTGAACAATTCAAGAAAGGAGGTGCAACAATTTGATTTGTGCTTTGAGAAAGTTGTTCTCATTCCTCTGCTTCAGTGGATTCTGGAAGTAGAATAAGGAGAAACAAAGGTTGGTTGCAGTGGGGCGCAAAGCACCAGTGCCACCGCTGTCAGGAAGCTTCGTCCATGATGGTGGTGCAGCACCAGAAACAGAAAACAGAAGATGAGTAAAGTTAGAATAAGCCCAGAAGTTCAGCCTTAGCCATAATATACTGGATGCTCCCTTGAGCGTTCTAAAGGAGATCTTTAGTTACATCAGTTTGAAGCCCCAAAAGAATACATACAGCCAGGTCAAGAACACAGAACAGAACAAGGCAGAGTGCGGTGTGTCACTGTTTGTTGTATAGCCCCTACCATTTGCTCAAAAGTGACAGAAAATGCGCTCTACCAACATCTCTTTGAAATCTTGCAGTATATTTATGAGGTTGAATCCCTAGCCTATTTTATAAACAAAGACATTAATTCTGAAAAAAGTTAGGCAAATTTTGAAAGCTATAGAGATATTATTTGGTCTTTGTTAACTCTAACGCTTTTGCTTTTCACTTGAATTCTCTGCTACATTACATGATTTTACAAACTGGGGAAACAAGTGTCCAGTAAACAAGGGGGACCTGATCCTTGTCAATAATAATCATAACAAAAAGACAAATGAAGATTCAAGCAAAACTTGATTATTGATTATTGGCAAGGAAATAGAAGAAACCAGGAAGAATTTAAGTTTCTGGTGCAGGTGAAAGGGCAAGTGGGTAAAGTGGAAAATACTAGAAGAGAAACTGTTTCAGCAAAAATAAAATATAACATAATACAATGCAATATAATATAATACCCTGCTGAGTCTGGGGACCCTGAAAGGCATCTGTATAAAACAGTTCAGTACATACTTTAATGTGTGAATTTGGCAGTAAGAGGTCAGGGTTGGAGCTCAAAATTAGGAATTGTAATATTCAAAAGTTATATTTAAGATTTCAGGTATAATTGATACCCTAAGAAATAGTATGACAAACACAAAGTGTTGTAGATCAAAGAAGGAACTCTGGTGAACACCAACATTGGATGAGACATCACAAGATCTTAAATGAAACACAGTCCAGGGAGTGTCAAGTTGGTACAGAACTCAGTATCAATTTTAATTTGCTTAGTGTCAGGTTTAGTAGGGATGTATTCCAAAGTACTGTTGGTTTCAGCATAACTAAGAGACAAAGTTCTGAATTTTGACAATGAACATCTTTAACACACTGTATAGTCAGTATAATATTGATTAATTAGCAAAAAACAAGAAAAAAGAAAAAAGGACAGGGTGAAAGGGAAGTATATGTAAGAAAGGTGGGTCATACTGTAAAAAATACATAATAAGGACTCAGGTCATCTGAACTTGGGTTTAAATCCTATTAACAAATGAGCAGCTGTCTTTCCTGAACACATTATTTAAATATTTAAACTTTGATAAACACACAATAAGCTCAATAGTTCATCACAGTTCATTTGTTACTTACTTGCTGGATGACTGGATAAACTCTTTAAACTGCACTTAATTCAGACTAGTCAGATATTGACTACTAAGGTAATATGTTTACACAGCCTAATAGCCCAGTGCATTAAATAGCTATTCTAAGTATCAGTAGATGGTATTATTTTTTATGTGATTTTCAAATGCCACTCCTCTCTGGGAATCTAATCTAAGTCAACTTCTATTAGCATTCTGTATTTCCATATTATCTTATCAAGATATTAATCATTGCAGTTATCATTACAAATTATAATTCTGTATTTACTATATACTTCCTAGTTCCCTGTTTCCTGTCATTTACCTTTTGGCTCTTTAACTCATTTGTCATCCATCATCTGATTTTCTTCGTATTTGAGGACCTGTCATTTCCAAGGTCCCCTCACCATTTGGCTTCCATATGTATGTTCACTAATAGGGAGCAATGACAAAAGGAGGACATACGCACAGTCAGGTCTTTCTCTCTCACTCACTTCTGCAGCAGAAGTTTCTTTCATGATGGATATCACTATGCCTTCATTAGACAATTCCGCTGGCTCCCAGGGGTCTCCATTATCTTGTCCAATCAGCAGAGCTGTGACTTGTATTTTAGTATACACATTTTCCCCTCTCTCCTTCTAGACCTATAGATGAAAGAAAGAAAATTGGTGTTTGAACTGCTGATGTGAAAAAATGCTAGCACGTATATTATCAGTCCAGTACCCTTGCTTAATAAACAATGCAGGAGAGAAGATTGAGAGGAAAGTTAGCAGTTGCATAGAAACACGGGAAGGAACCACATGACAACAAGACCCGTAAATACTGACATCTTACATAGCCCTTCTAGAACCAAATTTCCTTCATTTAGCACTCAGCCATACACCTCTCTAGGCAATGAAATAATCATAATGTAGAAAAGAGAGGTCTGGTGTTGTCATACTTTATTCATTCATCTTCAAATACATACAGAGTATAAACATTGAACTAAGTACTTTGGTATTTGATTTTGTGGTACTGGAGATTGAACCCAGGGTTTTTCTACTGATGCATAACCAGTCTCTCTCAGCTTAGCCTGAGCAATTTAATGACTTAACAGGATTTGTCTCCACAGGCGGAAGGATGATTGGGTAGATAAATAGAGAGATAATAGGTAGATGGTAGATAGATGTTAGATAGGGAGATAGATGATACACAGACAGAGGCTACCATCTGTCTATCCACCCACCCTTCTACCTATTCAGACAAGTCCCGCTAAGTCATTAAATTGCTCAGGCTGAGAGAGGGAAACTGGTTATGCATCAGGTAGTGTGATAAAGGCTTTCTAACCATTAATTCATTCCACACACATCCTTTCAAGAAAACCAGTATATGAATTTATGAGGCCTCAAGAAATGTTTCAGGTCAGAGTCCCAGCAAGTGAGCAGAGATGAAAATCAAGGCATGCCATTCATAAGGCTTAGGTATAATTTCCTATTAATAATATTAAGAACACTAAAGGAAGGTTCATGCCACCCTCTATGCATTATAACTGGAAAAATATATTTCATATATTTAATAGAAGTGAACTACAGTTACCAAATAAGTGCTGAGTTTATATAAGTAGAAGCACATACAGGATCATTATCTGAGTCCTAACATATTCCCAACAACTTTCAACAGTCCTCTTACATTTCTAGAGGAAACCTCCACTCCCTCTGTTTCTCTAATGATACTACCTTGCAGAACATAATGAGAGTCTCAGGCTCCTAGTTGTTAATGTTCCCATTCTGACTGGAGTCCTCCCATTCAGCTGAATCAACATAAACAATAAGGTCAGAGGGGGGTACAACAATCTTCCTCTTAGAGGATAACATTCAAGTTCTCCCTCTGTTCTTATGATACTGGAAATGAATTTGGAGGCAGAGAATTCTCCCCCACTGTACCTTTGGAATATAGACTGGAACACATAAGCCCCTCCAGAAAGCACCAGTGGTAGGGAACTAGGGAACTCAGTGGTACTTCTAGGCCAAATGGCCACCACAGCGTTGTCTGCTTCTACTGGGGAGTCTGCTTCTGTGGAGTAAAGTCTTTGCGAGGGACTGTCAACACAATCAATATCATATCACGTTGAAGTTGGAGATCGGCTGGAGACTGAAAGCAAATGGTACTTTGTGAGCAGAAGATCTCAACCTGGCCTTGCTGTAAATAGATACAACAATTTCTTTCTTAACAGTAGTTTAAACTACTTTAAGGGCCATGTTCCCACAGAAAAATCATCATTGCTATCTTTCATGGGTTTAACACGAGCTCTGGCCCCACCCACCATTGTGCCACCATTTTCCATGCCAACTTGCTACTACACATTGTCATAGAGCCAGTGGAGGAACAGGGTTCCAAAATTTTGAAAGATCTGCTGGGCTCAGCAGTAGACTACAGAGTACCAAGAAGATGTGGGGCAGCCACGGTCTCAGGGCAGATGAAACTCAGGATATGTAAGAACCTGACTGTTAACCTCTTAAAAGAACACTTTGCACTTTCTCCCACCTCTCCTGGCTTCTATGGCCTCCCTGTCCAGGACCTCACTTCTGGTCTCCATGTTCTCTTGGGTCCACAAGCCAGCATCCACAGCTCTCTCCTTGCAACAAAATACACCAAGTTCCCCAGTCTTGGAATTCACTGATCATCACAGATAGGCCACAAGCAGGTCTGTGCTGGTGCCTCTCTGTGTGGTCTTTAATTCTTTACCTCCGGCTTTTAGGTTTTATTTATCCCAGTAAGTTGAGGCCATAGTCAAGGTTTGGTTATGACACCAGGATGAAGTTTATACAAGGAGTGTTTTGGAAGATGGACATTTGTGTCTCTGAAAGTGTTAGGGGACCCTGTCAGGGAGATTCTGTTGTCCATTGTCCTGCACCCAGCGTGGTGTTCACACTCCACCGTAACGGTCCCTGAAATGACCTGTAGTTGACCCTGAGGTATGGATTAGAGTTAGCAGTGTAAAGAATCATTAAGTGTGTTGTGGGTTTAATCCAATGCTGTAACTGATGTAGAGGAAAGAAACCCCCAGCGTGCTGGATGTCTGGTATGAGTTCATGTTCTCTAAAACCGAAGAATGAATTCCAGGAACAAAGGAGGTTAAGAGCAGAACGTATTTATGGATACAGAAAGCCTCTGTCTAAGAGAGACATAGAAGGGGACCCGAGTGGGTTGGCAAGGAATCTGCCTTTTCTAGGGAGTTTTACAGAGAAAATTCACAACACAAGGTGGGTCCAAGGTGGGAAACATGGGAAAATGAGAGATAGGCACAAGGTGGGACAGAGCTATGGTCAAACAGTAAGATTACAAATTGCTCAGGAAAAATTGATTAAATCAGGATCAAATGGGAAGTGAGTCTCGTAGCAAGTGCACATGAACACAAAACAGGGGCTTTTCCTCTAGAGGGTTGGGTTAGTGGTTTTTACTGGCTTTCTCAAGGAGATCGATACCTATTTAGAATACCGAAGCCTGATGTTTATCCTTAGGGAAATATGTGGGTGTATTTTTTTTATCTTTTGTCTTGAGGTTTGGCCCCTATCAGAGGTGCCTGTCCCTCCCACAGTTGCTAGGTATCTCCATCTTCTGCACTGGCTCCTTCGAGAGCCTGGCCCTGTCTGACGGCCTATAACACTGTGTCCAACTCAGTTGCTTGCAACAGAGCTAGGTGTCATTTCATTGTTCTTTCTGCTGTAGTACAGATGGAAGAAGCCTTAGCTGCTCTTTGGTTATTAATTTTTCTAAAGCTTAGATGAGGCCCATGTTTCTATAGCTCCCTTAAGAGAAAAAAATATCTGAATCCAGTATAAGTTTGGAAGCAGAATAGGGAAGAATTGGGTAATTCAGGCAAAAAGGGAGCATCACTCCTTTCTTTGTGAGTTTTATTAATGTATGCAGTGCCTGAGCAAAATTTGTCCACTTTCATTGCATGACAAATGTTGGTCCCATATGTTAGACCTGTAATGACCAACCAGCTCCTGGTATCTAACAATTGCCATTGATATTTTCCATTTATTTTCAACTATGGAGGAGTAAACATCTCCCATTATATCAAGTATATAGAAATACTTTTTTTTTCTAATAGAAGAAACTCAGATCTAATATATTGGGTCTACATATTAGAGTATTCCTATAAATATACACAGAACTTTTTTACTGAACTCTAGTTTTGCAAGAATTTACCCCATGGAGGAAAAAACCAAAATCAAATTCCTGCAGTTCTAAATGTGGCGTTTGTAGGCTCTAAAAGAAAATAATGTGAGTTGTTCCCTTCATGATTAGAAATGTGCACTGTGTGTTTCTGTACTTTCTGGTTTCCAATAAACAAGAACAAAGTACCTAAGGTCACAGAAGTATTAAGGGTGGAGTAATGTCAGTGATGACTCTCTTGGTCTGATTAGATATAAAGAAAATTTAAATCCTACAAAGGATTTAGTATAGATAAGAAAGAAATCACTTAATCTCTAAGGTTGGCCATAGAACCTTGTGTTATTCTCTTCATTGAAAACATAAACACCCATTCCCCTACCACCCAATTAATCATACTCCCACATGAATGGGTAGCTGTACAGTTTTGGTGACAGACTTTTCAGCTCTGACATGAGCATTCACCGTCATCCCCTCTCCTGACACGGGAGCATTTAAGCTCTGCATGCCAGAGAATGGCCTGCCCCTCCTCCCACCACCCTGACAGTGATTCCTGTGGCTACTTCTAACTCTGGCTTTTCTCTTACCATCTTTAGACAATCAACTTCCAAGATTTGCTTTTATCTTTTTTATTCCTGACCGCTCCCCACTTCCAATTCATTTCCTTGTTCACTCTTTCCACTGACCTCTGGACCTTTATAACGTCAATACTAGATCATCACCACGCTTCTCTAATAGTTTCCCAAACATTCATTCATATATCTTCAAAAAGACCCAAACATTGAGTGAGCACCATCGTGTCACATGTTGTTTAAGTGCTGGGAGTGATTAGTGGACAAGATGGACAGCTTATGTGGCCTCATCTAATTGGAGAATCCAACAGAAATGATTAAACAAGTAGATGAACTTTAGATACGAAGAAAGAGCAAGCAATGACACGGTAGCAAGTGATTACAGAAAGGCAGTACGGTAGGGACACAGAAGGGAAATCACTTTGGAAGTGACTGAGAAGCAGGATGGATCCAGCCACAAGTACTCTGGAGGAAGAAGTTCATGAAAGCAGAAAGGGCGAGTACAGAACTCCAAGACTTGGAAAAGGAAAGAAGGAATAAAAAATCAAACATGGAAACATTGGCATTTCCTCATAGACAAAGACATTATGAGGCCACAGAAAACGAAGGGAAGGAAGAGTCAGAATTAGAAAGATGGGCTCAGGCTTTTTTTGTATACTATTGGCGAGAGTTGAGTGGGGATTTATGTTCAAGGCATTGAAACCATAGAAATGAGTATGAGTAACATTAACATGATCTCTTATCTATCAGTATAAACAAAGAAAGTAGTCTGAATTTGCTGGCTGTTACCTTCCACTTTTGCTTATAAATGTGGATTCACTTCTCATAAGGACTTCGGAGATCTGCCCTCCCAGTTAATCTGTACAAATTCTTCCTGCTTCCTTCATCCTCACAGTACTGGCCTATTGCTCAGATACACATGCTGATGCTGGCTTCTAACCTTCTGTTAATTTTCTTACAGATACCTGCATGTCTCCCAAAAGTCCACAGTTACGTCCCTTCCTTGACATGCTGCCACCACTCTGCAGGCTTCGATACTGGATTTCCTGAGGTCATGGTATCAATTTAAACTTAAGGCACACAGCAGCATTTAATGCATGAAGTTCCTAACTAAAAGGAAGACCATTTCTCTGGAGATGATGCAAAGAAGCCCTAGCCTCTGTCCTAACTACCAAAGTTTCCAGTCCTCTCTCTAACTTCACAAAGGTTTTGAAAATCTAGTTGCTCCTAGAAATTCCCCTGCACTAAATAGAATATTTACGATCCCTGTCTGGACCTTTAACTCCTAGGGCCTGGAATAATTTTCCTCCACTGAGCCCCTTCCTTGTTACTCTGCCTCCAGCTACCCTGAGGTATTCTCTGAAGTCCGCACCCTGCCTCCTAAATATTCCGAGACTCTTTGTCCCACTGAGCCCTGCCTCATACCAGAACTCTACCACACCTTTTCCTTTCCCTGGAAAAACTCCCATGGGCATGTCGTGTATTGCTTTATTTCACTTTTAATCAAACTCCACATTTCATGCAACAACAAACAGAGAATATCCATTTATGAAACACACACACACACACATACATTTACACACACCTACACATGCACATATAACACACAAACCTCAACACAAAATCTTTTGGGTTTATATATTCTAAAGTACATGGAAAAAGAACTGAATTTCATAGTAGAATATTTTTACTAATTTTATTATCATTTGAGGAATAAAGCTTGTTCTCTAAGGCTCTCCTCTCTGGGCAGAGAACTCAGTGGTACTTGTAGGCCAGGGCAGTGGCCACTCCAACCGCCAGCTTCTGCCAGGCTGTCTGCACCTTGGGAGTGAATTCCTCACCAACACATGTTGCCAGGACAATCAATAGCACCTTTCCCAAGAGCTGTTAAGTGAAAAAAGACAGTCAATATAAACATGTAATTAACAAAGAGCTCTAGGCTGCTCTCCAGATGTTTGCCCGCTCAGCTCTCACTCAGAGTCAAGCCTATGTCAACTTCCTTTAAAGGCTGAAATGTTGTCCAACCATTAAACACAGGTGCTTTGTTAGAGTTACAAAATTAATCATGATTTCAATGTTCAAATTTAAATAGCCATAGCATCATTTAAATAGTTACCGCATCTTACCACCCAAATCCCTCTGCTCTTTGTGAGAGTTCAGCAATATAAGACTTTCACAGTTATCTTTCCAAACATATTCCAAGCCAAATGTTCCATTTGTTTGTCCATTTTAAAGACACATTGCTCAGTCCTGTAGTTGTAGGATGCAGATTTGATGTGAGGAATTTTATACAATATATTTTATACAAGCATCCACCCAACACAGCAATAATCTCAGTGATGTTTCACTGTGTAGTTTCTATCTTACTGAGCCAACCAACGTGTGCCTGTCTCAGTGGACCTTCTTTATGGCCATCTGTTTTCTGCCTTCAGCAGAATTTTAAATTTAAAAGATAAAAAAGTAGTTATTTCTACATAGGTGGTTGTAGAGTCCCTATTTCTCCACAGCCTCGCCAGCAGAAGAGTTCTTTGTACAAAATCTGTATGGGTTCATTCAATAACCCATTGTCACCAGCTCTGCACAAGTCTCCTTCCAAAAACAGCAGAGTGTAGAGAAGTCCCTCCCAACTTTTAGAAGCATCCGTTAAGCCCAAAAACATTACTCAACTCAGCTGATCCTCTGGAGTTGCTTTCCTCCCTATGTCAATATTTCTGAATATCTCACACCCCACGGGTGGCCCCAGTTCTACTCACATCACTGCTTCATTATCCAAGTGTCCCCAGCTTGAGCCCCTCCTGGACCCACCTTGAAGTTTTCAGGAACCACAGGCAGCTTGTCATAGTGCAGCTTACTCAGAGGGGCAAAGGTGCTCTTCAGATCCTCTATGTTCTTTAGAGCTTCGACAAGGAAGTCAACACCTTCTTACCGTATGCCTTGACCTTGGGATTTCCCACAATGGCAGAGACAGAGGACAGACTTCCAAAGTTGTCAAAGAACCTCTGGGTCCAGGGCTAGACAACAAGGAGCCTGTGAGATGGAACAGTAATAACTGCAAAGTCAGAGTTGGTCACAAACCCACAGAACAAGCCTGGAATTCTGCCAGCTGCACTTCCCTTCCGTGTCGCCTTGTCCTGGCCTCGGAACTCACCTCCCCAGAGTTTGTCTGCCAGCATCTTCCTGCACCTGTGGTAGCAGCCTTATCCTCAGCTGTGAAATGAACCATAATGTCTGGCTTATTGACAGCCCCAGCTCTTTCAGGAGCGAGTCTATGCCACTACTGGAGGGCATATCCTTTTGTTCTTCACCCTTGACCCTCTCCTCACTGGACACTCTGAGGCTATTGGTCAAGGCAAGGCTGGTCAGCCCTGGGGTGGGGTTGGGGTAGGGCAAGGCTTATTCAGATATTCACGTTAAGATAATGAGGGAGGCTTTCCTGGGGGAGGCTCTCTCAGGAAAATGCTGCCTTTTAAGTTTTCATAGCCTTTTTCCAGGATAGCTTTTGGGCAGTTATCTCCATGTTGCTTTCATTCTTTTTTTTATTTTAGCCAGTCTCCTGCTTCTTCCACCAGAAGATGTTCTCCTGCTCCAGCCTTTCCTATATTTCAGTTTCTGCCCTCACTGTCCGACAGATAAAACATAAAACACAGGGAAAATGTAGAAAACACAGGGACTATATGATTCATTTTAGGCAAGAGGTTCAGCATCTCTCATGGGACAATTATGAATCCCATTTAGTTAGAAGTGACTTTCAAGAGGAAAATACTATACTGATTTCTAAACAGTGTCTCTGCAGATTTAGCTGCTCATTTCTCCAGCTCACAATACCTGGGAAAACCTGATACAGCACCAGTTTTGGTATAGGAGAACATCAGTGTTATGTATCATAATCTAGGAGTCTTGCCCTAGGATCTCTGTTTGAAATAAAATATGTCTCTTATCTGAGAAAAAATATGTGCCTCCATGTCAAGGTATTTCTGTAGGCAAAAGATAACTTGTATTTCTACTAGATTAGTATGTGCTTTTGGTGATCCAGGGTTTTGTTTTAATTCACTCATGTCAGTGAGGACAGTTGAGGAAGTTCCTTGGCAGGTACTTTGAATTGAATGACTTCTCTTTCAAATGAATTCAGCCAGTATTATTCTAAGACATGACATCAAGAAGACCTCCTGTGCTTTCTCTTTACACACTTTAACTCACTCAACACACAACATGGCAGGAAGATACCACATTTTTTTGCTGAATGTGACTTTCTTAGATCATAATGCCTGAAATTTTGAAAACCTGGTTAGACAACTTTCTCCTGTGACTGGAATTTATAATCATTGTAAAAGGCACATAAACTTGCTACCTGGTGTGTTACCTTTTTTTTGCAAACAGGAGATTTATCTCTAAATTAATTTATCCCCTAACCTCTCAAGTTGACTAAAATAATGTGGCTGAAATTTGGTCAATCTCTCTGTTTTCATGTAATGCTTGTCTTTGTTTATACACAAGGTAGCTAAAAGATCAGAAAGACAGGACTCAAAATTATCAGTAGTGATTCTCCACTTATACCATAATAATTTGTAACTTCTCTAAAAATAAAAATAGAGGAGATTTTTACTATTATGAAAGTAGTAGTCTACAGCCTGAGAGGAATCCACATTAGATTCCCTTTAAGGTAAGAGGCCTGCAGGATAGGTGTATATGTATATAACTGACTACATTTGATAATCTAATGGTGTAGATGTATAAAGCTTGAAGGATGACTCAGAAGCTGGTATCTAAGTCTCCAAAGACCTTAATCTGTGTGCTGTAATTTTCTCTTCTCACCCTGTGGGATATTTCTGACCTCTCCGGCCTGCAGACAACTTCGCTATTTATCCAGATACTTAAATAGTGATCCAAAAGTCATCTGTAGCCACTACCTGCTTATGCACTTGAGGCGATATCTTGCAACAGCTTTATGAATCCCCCGTGTCTTAGCTATTTTCCCTTCCATTTCACCCTTGCCATTGCTTTTGTCATTGCCTGAATCTCGTAAAGTGGTTGCTTTGCAAGAGCCTTCCACGTGTCTTCAAGCATTCATTACTATATGTTTTCAAACCTTCATTCATGATTTTTATAAGAGCTGAGGATTTAAAATACATGAATCAAGGAATAAAATCTTTTTCTGAAGTCTCATAATTTAGGGCATGGAAGACAGGAAAATGAATAAGTAAAACTAATGAACAAAATACTTTTAGATGTTATTATTTACTATGCAGGAAATTAACCTCTGGACTTGATAAGAATGGGGCATGATTTGGTTTAGAAGAGTTTCTCTTGGGAGAGAGGATTTGAGCCAGGGCCAGAATAACAAGTAAGAATTTGCTATGGGAAAAATGGAGCAAATATGTTTGGAAGTTGGAATGGCAAATTCAGAATTGTGAAGCAGGAAAAAATAAACTTTTGTTATAGTATAAAAATAAATAATTTTTATGCGTCTACCTCCAGTGAGGTAGACGCATAAAGATACAATTAAGAATGGTAGGAAACACTGTCACAGAGGAAGTACAGGCCTAATAATGTAGGAGGTCTCTTTAGTAGTAAGGAACACAAAACTATTTTAAAAAATTACAATCCTAGTAATGACATAATCTTCAAAACCTCTACACACTTACTTGACTACTATTCCAAATCTACCCTGTTTATCACATTATTTTGAGATAGCTTTCGTTGCCTATCTGCAAAAATTAGTTATCTTATCCTTTCATCTGACTCATCCAGACCTGTGTAACTATGTGAATTTACACATAATTCGTGAATTTATCTATGTGACTTCGTGTTCAGTTGTGCTGAACTGATTATATCATGACTTTTGATATGCAACACCAAATAACAGTTGGCTTCTTGACATGCAGTGCCAGAATAATATTTGGAGGTGAGAAAAAGAGAAAATAAATGATTAACAATGGAAGTTACTCTTATTTTTTGATGGACTGACTAGGGGAGAAGATTCCATGCAATGTATAACACCTATTTATTCTATTTAGAGATTTTATATATATATATATATATATATATATATATATATCTCAGAGAGACCAGTGCTGTTGATCTCCTGAAACTACAATGATTGTTGGTCTCTCATTCTTATCACAGGAAACATGAAGCCAGATTAAAAAATAATTTACAGAAAAAAATTCTGATCCGTGTATGGAGAAAATGAAATGTCTGCTATAGTTGTATTTGCCACCATGAGTCGTGCTAACGTGTAGTGTAATGGTCTCAGATTCTTGGTAGGAGAGTTTGACTCAGGCTTCACGTGAAGACTCTGGGCAATCCAACTAGCGCTCCCTCAGGCGCTTCAGTCAATACACTGCGAGAGTCCCCAGGAGAGCACGGCCTCATCCGGTCAGACTCCTCAGACTGGGTGCTTGCCCTCATCCCCCCCCCCC
>PVLD010010993.1:0-67615 GCA_004027595.1 Dinomys branickii | reverse complement strand
TGTTTGTCAATATGTTTTTGTACTTTTATGTTTCTAAAATAAAAAAAAAAAAAAAGAAAGTGTTACTGTTACCATCCCGTAAGAGGTAGAATTAATCTCATTAAGGTTTCTCTTGAGTGTATAATGTTAGTTGAAGTTACTTAAATATTTTCTCATATTTTAAATACAAAGGAATATAGAGAAAGCCCTTGACTAACACTAGCTGTTATGCCACCCTTTTTGGTATCATATTTCTCTGCTTTCGATGTCCTTCTTTGCCTTAAGACAGGAAACTTAGCTGAGTGGTTTAAGTGGCTGTTGGTTGTGAAATCACGGAGACTATGTTAAGATATGCATTTTATGAATGTTGGTGTGTGTGCACTGAGAAACGGGTGCAGTTTCAGGAGTGTCTATCTGTGTGTGTCTATCCTCTATGCCCTATCCGTCTATCTCCTCCTGAAACTCCAATGGGATATTAGGTGAAGTGCAATGAACTCAGGATCCATTCAGCGTTAGGTGGACTCCGCCCTGGAATCTATAATTTCATGGACTGGTGCAGCATCCCACTCATGAAAGAGAAGCTAAATCTATGACCAGAATCTAAATCTGTTCATTTCTCTGCAAAGGGAAGATTCATAATCACATAGGCATCATTTTTATAACTTATGCTGACATAGGCACAGTTCCAGGGACCTTTCTTTAGGTTGTAGGAAGCAAATCAAAGAAAACAACTTGAAGCACTTCACGTAAATTTAGTTTTCCTTCTTCCTCCCTTCCTGTTGGGTTCTCATGCCTTTGACATAACATCTGGGATATTCAGCTTGCAAATGGAGGAGATTTACTTTGGCTGGCGGCTTCAGGAGCCCGTGGCTGCTCAGCCCTGTCGCCCTCGGGGTCTTGGCAAGGCAAGGATTGCGTGCCTGGCACAGCGCTCACCTCACGGCAGTCAGGAAGCAGGAGAGAGGTAGGATGTGGCCAAGGTCCCAGTTACCCCCCGTCAGGGCCCGACTCCCATGTCTTAATTTCCTACCCCTGGGCCCCACCTTTCGAAAGTTCTGCCACCTCCCAATGGAACCACAAGCTGGGGACCAGACCAGTAACACATGGGCCTTTGGGGGACACATACAAAGTACAGGCGCCCCCAAACTATTTCTATCCCCACATAAAGTTAGCAAGTGGTTTAAAACTACTGTTCAATTTAACTTTTCAGGTAGCATTATGGGTGTTTTCTGGAAAAACAACATGCATGGGCCACATAAAAGTTTAGAATATTCGGAAGAATTTTGAGCTTAATAAAACAGAACATTTCTTTTCTGTTTCAATTTTAAACTTTGCCAGAATTTAAGCAATTTCAAATGGCAGTATCACTAATACGGCTTGTAAAGACTAATTTGGATTTTCACTCCTTTATTCAATCATACAGTTATTCAACAAACACGAGGGGAAAATGTAATCTCTTTTATGATTTGCAACCTTATAATAAAAGGCATATCCAGGGCAGTATTTCATCTTTTCTGTTGTGTGCTTGCCCTGAACTAAGTATAGTCCGAATGTTTGTTTTCGAGGTTGGAGTTCATATTACAGGCAGTGTTTTTACTACAATCCCATCTCTTAATGATGGTACTATAAAGATGTGTGATAGTATTAAACTGATTGAGAAATAATCTCTAGTTTGTTGTCATTCTGATCTCCTCTGTGATCTCTGTGTGTTTTGAGCTTGCAAACCATTTTCTTTGCCTTTCTTTGCCTTTTTCAGGCAGGAAAAGTCCAGTTTGGTTATGTGTATGGCATGAGTGCCGCCGGCTGCCTTGGGATTTACGCGTTACTGAACTTGGTGAGTTCTGCAGGAGTGTCCTGCGGCTGTGTGGCCAGTGTCCTGGGTTACTGCCTGCTCCCCATGGTCATCCTGTCTGGCTGCACCACCTTCTGTTCGCTGCAGTAAGTGTCTGTGCACCCTGACTGCAGCTTGCTGGGTCAGTGTGAAAGTTAAGCTTTCTGCCCTTACTTTGGCAAAACAATTGGGAAAGCATGGCTATTAAAAGCTGCACACGAATTCAGAAGAGTAGGATGGTTTCGGCTCAGGTACTATTTCTTTCTTTCTTTCTTTCTTTCTTTCTCTCTTTCTTTCTTTCTTTCTTTCTTTCTTTCTTAAAAGAAAAGAAAACAAAATAACAACAACCAAGACAAAACAAAACAACACAGAAACAATAAAAATGATACAGAATTTCAGAACAAGGTGATAGGAAGTTAACATTGGTTGTTATATTACATACTGTTATCTTCAACGAAGTTACTCAGATTACCAGATGTAAGAATGCAAGATTCATCAAACAACTGAAGAGGATAACATAATTTAAAAAATTAGAAATGATACAGAGTTTCACTAATTAAGATACTAGGGATTCCACAAAGGTTGTTATATTGCATATTGTTGTCTTCAAATTAATTGTTCAGATTACCAGATATAATCACACAAAAGTGGTCAAAAAAAGGCAAAATGTAAGCATTCACTGTTGCTTTCCATTTCCATGATTTAAAAAATAAAAGCACACTTTTATAGTGTCACATTCTTAGGTACTAACTATCATCATGGGTAATGTAACAACTGCAGAAAATGCGCTGAGTTGATTCTGGAAGAGGGTATCCTGTGGGAGGCTGACAGATTGCTTCGGCTCCAGACACTCTGCCTTTCAGGCTGGAAACAACTGTTCCCTCTCCACTGAGCTTATAGTGCAGAATTCCCAGGAACCCTGATGAGTAGATTAATTCTGGAGAGCTTTGTAATATATATATATATATGCTCATTCAATATCCTTTAAAAATTTTTTCTTCGTTCACTTAGGCTGTTGATATTTGCAATTCAGAATTTTAAAAGGAGGCAGTAGATAGAAGTTCCTGTGGGGCACTTCCCGGGGGTGCACATATTGCCCCAATTTAGAGAGAACAAGTGACTACATAGTTCACCACCATCTGCCCCGTTCTCAGTTCACTTGGAAGTAAATATTTACTGTCGGTGCTCATTCTCCCACAGCCAAAAGAAAACCTGATTTATATTTTCTTCTTAGATGATATAATTGTTTGATTATTAATGCTACACTGGACAGAAGAGTATACAAAGAATTTAGCAATACAGAGATCAAGAGGTTAAAATTTTTAAAAATATATTTATTCTGATCACAAGTAATTGTTCTCATCACATTACTGAAAATGACTTAGAAGTGCTGTTTTACTCTGACATGGTCTCAATTTTAAAGTAATACTTTTGAGAACAACGTACAAACAACCCTTACATTAGCAGTGAGCCCACAACATGGAATAAAAACAACTGTGTATTGAACAAAATAAGCCAGGCTCAGAAAGACAAACACTGCACGTTTTCCCTAATGTGAGGGATCTGGAAAAAGATGACCAGGAAGTACAAGGGAGACTTTTACCGGCCAAACGGAAGTGAATAGAGGCTCGGGGAGGGGACTTAGATGCCGGTAACAGGGGATGAATATTACTGAAATATACACAGTGAACCCCTCGCTGTCAACCTGGGGCTTGAAGCAAAGGGGATGATGAGGAAAAGCATTAAAATATATTACACGTACATGCAGATCTGCCCGTCCATCTGTGTAACCAACATGGACTAGAACATGTGTGAAAAGAAGAACATGGCAGGAAATAGAAACAGGAAATGCAACATGAGCTTGATGTATTGAGTCTTATCTGTGGAAAATGTCCACATGCCATGGATTACATTCTTGGGCAATCAGTCTAATTCACCAGACTGTTCAGTACAAAAGTTTAATATGTTAGCATTGAGTTTAGTTCTATAATTTCTATTACATTGGATGCTTTTCAAAAGAATAATACTATGATCTGCCATTTAAATTTCTAAATTTTAAGCATTTTCAGTAAATTTGAGGTTTGGGACATCATCAGTGACTGTGGGACATTGGGGGAAAGTAAAAGCTAAAACTCTTGGGTTTGAGAAATCAGAAGGTTGCACTTGTTCATTAGATTTTCTCTCTGAAATTATAACGGAGTGTGTGTCTCATCACTGTGATAAAATATCTGAGAAAAGCAACTCACAGGGTGTGTTACCCAACAATGGTGAATGCTGCTGCCGACTGCCCCCCACTGGAAAGGCGGGGATCTCTAACACTAGAAGTGGTGCACCGAACCCTAGTGGTGACCAGTCTCAGCTTGTTTGGTGCAGTCAGTCAGTTGTTAGCCTCCGTTGAGAGAAGGTACATTTTAAAGTGTGCCATGAGTCATGGGGCAGGATCAATGCATTTCATTGAACTTGTGCAAACAGGCTGCTTCAGGTTTCAGCTTTTTAAAAAAGTTTTATTGAAGGAGATGGAGCCTGGTTTATACTTATGATCTTGAGACCAAGATGTAGAGGTTTCAGTGGAAATTATCCAGTTCTCCTCATCAAGGTAGTGTTGGTTCTGTGTTTTGCCTTGGTGGAATTGTGCCAGCTGAATTTGTACCAAGGACCACTATGTTAAGCTCTGAAAATTATAAGGGCTTATTGTAGTATTTAAAAATGATGTGCATAGAATGAACTGAGAAGTGATTTCTCCATCACCAGTGCTACACGTCACACCTCTCTTCTGACTTAGCATCTTCTGTCAAATGGAAACATAACAGTACGTCCTCACTCACCTTCTTCACCAGCTAGGTCGCCGTGCAACTTCTGGCTCTTCCCCAAAGTTAAAATGACAATGAAAGGCAAACATTTTCCATCAGTTTAGGACACTGAGGCAGCCACTACAGTGCTACTAAAAACACTCATAAAAAACAACTTTCACAATTGCTTCAGATGGTGGCAAGAGCAACAGGATAACTGTGTTGGATGTGACGAAGAGTATTCTGAGGGGCATTTAAAGGCAATGTGTCTTTTACTGTAACATTTTAAAAAATTTAAACATACGTTGTAGTTGTTAATCTTATATAAGCAGAAATTATTTATTGTGGCTCATAGTTTTAGTCCAGGTTCAGGCTCCCGAGAAAAAGGAACCCTTCTCCACTGCTGGTGGGGTGTGGATTATCAAAAACACTTTGGAAATCAGTTTGGAGATTCCTTACAAAACTAGGATTAGAAGTCTCACTTAACCCAGCTATTTGCCTTCTGGGTATTTTTCCAGAGGAACTAAAAACAGTGATATATGTGCACCCATGTTACAGCAGTGCAATTTGTCATAGCTAAATCTTGGAAACAACCCAAATGCCCATCAACTGAGGAAAGGATAAAAAAGATGTGGTTATTTTATACAATGCAATATTACTCAGCCATAAAAAAGATAAACTCAAGGCTTTATAAAGTAAACGGATGCAACTAGAGACTGCACTCATAAATGAAATAAATCTGACCCACACGTGTAAACATCATATTGTCTCCCTAGTGTAAGAACATGAAAGAGTAACTAAAACCCAAAATGTACAATAGATAATATGAAAGGAAAAGACATTGCTCACAGTTCCATTGTTTTTTGTCCAGGTCCCACTAGTCCGTGGGAAAGCTGAATATCATGGCAGGGAGGGGAAAGTAACACAAAGGTGCTAACATCATGGTGTCCAGGAAGCAAAAAAAGAAAAAAGAAGGACCTGGGTTCCCATTACTCCCTTCAAGGGGACCCACTCAGTGACCTAACTTCCTCCCAGCCTCTTAAAGTCTCCACCACCACCCAATGGTGCCAATCTAGCAAGCCAGCTTTTAGCACAGGGACCTTCAGGGGTATTTAATATCCAGACTGTACCGTGTGATCTAGAAATATTCTATTATATGACAATGAACTATGGGGCCACTAAGACAATTAAATTAAAATTATCTTTTTACCCACATTATTATAATATTAAAATAAATAATATATAATTTTATATTTTTATTCCTATGAACATACATTAAATCACTATAGAATTACTGCTAATAGTTATTAATTAAATCAATTAACATAGTATTTATTAGGTGTTTTAAAATATCTTTGTTTTATTAATAATCCATGGCATTCTAAGCTACATGGTACAATTTTTCAACAGTTTTGTTTGGGTTCAATAATTAAAAGTATTTCTGTACTTCTTATAAGTAGTAAACATAATCCTCAGATTTAGAGTCAAATTAGGATCAAGTGAGGCCATGTAGTTTGATGGTAGAAAGAATACCATGCTAGTTAGGGAAACTTTATTTCATTTTATCAAATCATTTTCTTACTTTCAAGCTGGACGGTACATAACTCCTGAGGTCTCTCCAATTTTGTAGTCTCATTTTTATAAATAATGAATTCTACTTTACACATAAGGAAAGAAATTTATTTTTCCCATCCATGTCTCCCTTTTCCCTCTCCAAGTTGCTAGATGTAACTGCTTTGTTTATTTGCTCTTAAAGAACAGATTGTTTCTACATTTAATTTTTTGAAGATGTGAACAAACCCATTCCAGAATGGGCAGATTCCAAAGTTCTACCACCACACCCCCCCCCCACATACAAACTGGCTATCACCAGGGGCACTAGGGGGCTACACAGGGGGGTCTGTGTTTTCCTGTTCTATACATTCGCTACCTGAGGTTTGCTCTCTCAGACCAAACATGGGGTGTAAATGGGAGGAGGGGGAACCAGTCACCCTGCTGGAACATAACTGTTTCTTTCTGTCCTTCTGTGGGTCAGCTATGAAGACAATAGCAGAAAGGACACGTGTGGCTAACAGAGACGACTCTAAGTGGATACAAGAGGATTTCCAGGTTGAGCTTTGAGTATTACACATGAGTGACTGTGGCCATGTTTTTACTAATTCTAGTTGTACTGAGTATTTGCCTTTCTGCTGAAAATGACTCAACATTTTCTAACAAGTTGAGGCTTTTTAGTTCACGTTTCATGGGCCTTATTTTATAAATGCAGAAAGTAGTTATAGACACTGTACCAAGGACATTTTGGAGGCCATTCTGACTCAAGCATCCTGTTTTCTCCTAATATAAGGGAATCGACTCCTTTGTGTTTCTCACAGGGGCACCATGGGGACCCTGACAGCCCTGCTTGTCATCAGCTGGTGCAGTCTCTCGGCTTCCAAGATCTTCATTTCGGCCTTGGACATGGAAGGACAGCAGCTTCTTGTTGCCTACCCTTGTGCCTTACTTTATGGGCTTTTTGCCCTTCTAACAGTTTTCTGAAGAGTGTTTGAGATGGCTTTGCAAGATGCTATTTGTTTGCTGTTTGGATTATGCTGGAGTGTATTAGCACTCAAATTCAGTGACATGATTTCTCGTTACTACTGTTGTGAGAATAATAAGCAGAGAGACAAAACAACACTTAAGAACGGTGCTGTAATGCTTTCTTTGCTTTGTATCATTGCTTTTCAGCTTGGCACACTGCAACATTTTTAAAAGTTCGCAAATAAAAAGACATACTTGCTACACTGAGGAACATTGCTTTTCTCAATAGATGTACTTCTGGGAAGGTATAAGTAAGTGAAACCTTATTCTTACTGTTTAAAAGAAATCTACAGTAAGTCTCTTGAAAAACTTTGCAGAATGCTCAAGCTGTGCACATGTGGTTAAAAAGCTGCATATTCAGCCCACTGAGAGATTTCAGGGGTGTGCTATATAGGGTTTTATTTATCTAAGAGTCAAACAAACTTCCATCTTTCAACTGATATACTTTAACAACTTTTCTTTTGTCCTACTTAGATAATGTGTTGACCTACCAATTTTCAAGCTCACATTTGCATCTTACTTGGTTTAAGGCCATGGGCCAGTACTACAATTTCTCTCTTACATATATCCTCAGTAACCTTGCTATTTTCTTTTAAAAGATAATTGTTACTAGAGGACATCCCACTTATTTCATGTTCATTGTATTGGCATATCTGAAGTGGCAGTACTGCCTTTGGAATTCTACTGCTTTTTTGTGCTAAATTTGTTTCATACTAAGATGATTACATCACAGCAGTTCTCCACTGATCAACTCTCTAATAACCACCCTCATGGGTCACTGTGGGTTGACTATAATCTTATTGAGAACTACAACTATCTAGAGGAAAAGTGCTTCATCTTCCCACCACCACACCTATCAATCCGTGTCGTCTTCATCATGGATGCCCTGTGCCTTTCCTCTCTTCATTTTCTTCTCATGTCCACAGCCAGACCCCACCCGCAGAGCTATTATTTTCTCATGACCTACCACTTATAGCAACACATAAATGTGTTTGAGAGTCTGTTATCTTAAAATTAAAATCTCCATACATGCCCCATTTCTCTGATCCTCTTCATAGCAAAAGTCCTTAAAAGAGTTGTCACCTCTCCATCCACTTTATCACCTCCTAGCGCCCCTTCTTACAGTCCGGTGAGGAATTCATCATCCTGTTAGCCAAGGCCACTTTCACTAAACCAGCAACCATGTAGCCTGCTAGACCCCACGGCCTGCTCTCAGCTTCCTTCTGTGTGAGCTCTCAGAGACACTGATCTGATTCCTCTTCTCCAGCATCTCCCAGCTGCTGTGCTGAAACACTCCACTTGGTTTCCGCAGTGTCTTGCTTGCTTTTTCTTTCCTTTTTCTTTTTCCTTGCCTCACGGGTGTCTGCTGGTCAGTTTCCTTGGCTGGACTTTCTTCCCCTTTTCAACTTCATATCTTCTCTATAATTTTTATTTGTTAGCCGAGATCATTTAATTGCATAGCTTTTAAATATAACAACTCCAAAGTTTCCATGTCTATCTAAGCCTCTCACCTGAGGTCTCCATAAATATATCAAATTTATACTAACACTTCCATTTGTTTTTTAAATGAAAAACTCAAAAATGTCACTTCTGGAACCAAGTCTTTCACCTCCACCCTGTCCGGCCTGTTCTTGCAAATTTCCTCATTGTTAGCACAAGCACAAATCACCCAGCTGCCCCATGTACAAGCTGGTGGTCTGTTTTGAGAACTCTTACTTTCCTACCAACATGCAGCCTGTCAAGTGTTTTAGCCCTACCGTCAACACACTTATCAAGTGTGTCCCTGTCTTGGGAGCTGCTTCACAGCGGACACTCCTTCAAGTCGCTCTTGTCTGTTGCCTAATGAAGCAGTTTCCTCACTGGTCTCCTGCTTCCTCGTTTTTTTTTTTTTTTTACCACCAAGCTATTTTGTAGACAGGAACATGTGTGATCCTTTGACAATATAAACTAATTATTTCACCCCGAGCCCAAGACTCTTTCATGGCAGCCATTCACATTTACGTTAAAACTTAGCCTACTTTATAGCTCAGAATTTTTCTAATCACAGAACGCGCTCAAGAACAGCAGCGTTAGCATTCCCTGGAAGCATGTTAGGATTTCAGAATCTCAGGCTCAGTCCCAGACCTCCCAAATTAGTGTCTGCATTTTGAAAGGATCCCTGATGATCTATGTGCGTGATACATTTTGAAAACTGCTAGCCCGGAAGGACTCTCCTGTGTGATATGATCCTGCTTTATCGTGCCCACTGCCTCTCCCCGTCCCTCCCTTGTTCTAGTGCTGCGTTTCAAATCATAAAGTGTATCCACCTCAGGATCTTTACACTTAGTTTACTTGCAACATTCTCATTTCAGATCTTCCATATTATTCAGGCTTCTGTTCCTATGTTATATCATCAGAGAGGGGTTCTTTCTTTATGTTACTCATACATGTTTGCAGCATGTAATGATTATATACATTGTGGGGAGCTGGCACATGTACTTAGGAAGTCTTAATATATTTTCTGGAATCTTTTTTATTTTAAATTTAAGGAGAATACTTTTTAAAATTATCTTCCTCTCTGACTACCTCCCTCCCTGCTTCCTCCAGTGCTTAGTCTCCTTCCCTTTGGAAATAGTGTTCTGTTCACCACAGCACACCAACCCAGCTATGGTCCATCCATCTCATTAGCTTAAACCCCCAGGAAATTATTTAGAACTTACTGAAATTACATTATCAGAAATTTATTTATTTACTCCTTTCTTTCTCTCTCACCCTCTACATGATAAACACCTGGGGGTCAAAGTGGAAACTCTTACCATATACTAAAATTTCTTGAAGAAAATAATGGAGGTTAATATATATTTAGAGTAGGGGACTGAGAAAGGAAAGGAATCAAGTTACACCATGAACAGATACATAGTTATGTATAGGTACAAATTCCCCATGTTGAATGTGCTCATTAGCTATAACTAAAATGCACTAATAAACTTGATTAAAATATTGTATATTTACAAAAGGAATGAAAGAAAAAAATCAAGAAATGAATGATTAGATATTGGTCACTGTAGTGAACATGACCACTGCAGCTGTGAATCTCTGGGAGTGGGGAAAAATAAGCTCCATAGTAAATAAATAAAAATTACAAAAGTATAAATATGGTGAATATGTGAAGGAAAGTCAACTGCAGTAAGTGTTAGATCTTTGTCATTTAACAGCTCTTGAATGGAACTGTTAGTTAAGCATGGAATTGTTTTTGTTCTTAATTTTTCTATTTGGAATGAGATGGTTCTACTGAAATCTATGTAAAGGAAATGAGCTAAGAATGTCATTCATTGGAATCATTTCCCTACAAAATTATCTTATTTATTAGAGGTACAGTGGTCCCACAAACTTAACTGGTTCCAGGATTCTGGGGAAAAGTGCATTTATGTTCCTCATCTGATGTGGAGTTCGCAAATGGAAGTGTTCATGAATCAAGGTAGTACTATATTACATAGCTCCATAATAGTAAAAAATAAGAATACATTCTATGTAGTAACTTAATGACAGAATTGTGACATACCTAAGAGCCACTGTAGGAAAGAAAATTGGATGATTTATATGAAAATAAATGTAAAACATTGGAGATTTATTTATTTATTTATTATAAAAATAAAAGAAGGAAAGTATATAGCAGATAGACATCCATTTACAAAATAGCATAAAAACAGTACAAGCAATACAGAGTTACAGACAAAGTGGTAGGAAATGAACATAGGTTGTTGTATTACATATACATATTTTCAAAGTGGTTTCTCAGGAAAACAAATAGAGACATGCAAGACTGGTCAAATAATTTATCATTAACTGTTTCTTTCAGTAAAGCAATGGAAGTCAGTAGTTCAACTATGTTAGCTATCCTGTATATACACACATACATAGTTTTCTTTTACATATATGTAGTTTCCCTTTCTTTCCTTTCTCTTTTCACTCACCCCAGTTGATCTTTACTTTTGCGCATGTTCCTTTCCTTTTACAATGTCTGTCCTACCTTCTAATTTTTATTCACTTTTTCAGGTTCTTACACTAGTGAGACAATACATTGCTTACACATGGAGGTATTGTTTATTTCCCTTACAAGTATGGTCTCTGGTTATGACAGTTTATCTGTAAAAGCCTTGAGTTTATCTTTCTTTATAGCTGAGTAATACTCCATTACATAGAAGTACCACATTTTTTTATCCATTCCTCAGTGGATGGATGTTTGGGTTGCTTCCATAATTCAGCAATTACAAACTGCACTACCAAAAACATGGGTGCACATATATCACTGTGATGATGTTTTCAGATCTTCTTGGAAAATATCCAGAAGGGGAATGGCTGGGTTGAATGGGACCTCCAGACCTGTTTTGCTGAGGAATCTCCAAACTGATTTCCACAGTGGTTTCACCAATCTGCATTTCCCCCAGCAGTGAAGAGGAGTTACTATTTATGCACAGCTTCACCAGCATTTGTTAGTGTTTGATTTCTTAATGCTAGCCATGCTTACTGGAGTGAGATGAAATCTCATTTTTGTTTTAATTTGCATTTCTCAAATGACTAATGATGTTGAATATTTTCTCATGTATTTATTTTCCATTTGTATTTCTTTATCTGAGAAGTGCATGTTCATTTTAGCTGCCAATTTTTGGATTGGGTCTTTGAATTTTGAGTGGCTCATGGTTTTTCATTCTTTATATTTTCCCAGTTTGTGAGTTTTGTTTTTATTGTGCTGGTGATTTCTTTAGATGTGCAGAAACTTTTCAGTAGGATGAGAGCTCATTTGTTGATTCTTTGAAGTATTTCCTGTGCAGTTTGGTTTTTGCTCATGAACTCTCTGCCTACCCCTATGTCTTCAAGATTTGTACCTACTTTCTCTTCCAATAGATTTAGTGTTTCTGTTTTAATAGTGAGATCTGTGATCCATTTTGATTTGAGTTCAGTGCATGGTGATAGACTTGAGTATATCTTCAGTCTTTGGCAAGTGACAAGCCAATTTTTCCAGCACCATTTATTAAAGAGGCTATCATTCTTCCAGTAAGATTTTTGGCCCCTTTGTCAAAGATTAGGTGGCTGACTGTGTTTGTGCTTGTGGCTGCATCTTCCAGGGTGCTGGAAGGTCTGTTTTTAGCCAGTACCATGTTGATTTTATTACAGTAACTTTGTAGTATAATTTCAGGTCATGGATTGTGATTCCACCTGAATTGTCTTTGTTGCCCAGGATTGCCTTGCTATTCTGGGTCTCTTCTGGTTCCAGATGAATTTAAGAAATGCTTTCTCTAGATCTGTGAGATATGCCAATGGTAGTTTATTGGGAATTTCATTGAATCTGTACAACAATTTTGGTAGTATGGCCATTTTCACAATGTCAGTTCTTCCTATCCATGAGCAAGCTTCCACTGATTGAAATTCTCTTTGATCTTTTTTTTCAGAGTACTGTAGTTTTCATTGAATAGGACTTTAACACCTTTTGTTAGACTGATTCCTAAATTTTTCAATTTCTCGGATGCTATTGTGAAAGGTATGGGTTAATTTCTCTCTCAGTCTGTTTGTTGTTTGTGTATAGGAATCCTATTGATGTTTGGGTGTTGACTTTGTATTCATCTACACTGCTGAATGCGTTGATAGAGTCAAGGATTCTTCTTGTTGAGTTTTTGGTGTTTTCCATGTAAAGTGTCATGTCATCTGCAATTAGTGATAATTTCACTTCTTCCATTCCTATCCTTATTTCTTTTATTTCTCTCTCTTGTCTAATTACTCTGGCTAATACTTAAAGAACTGTGTTAAATAGGAGTGGTGACAGCGGACATCTTGTCTTGTTCCTGATTTTAAAGTAAAAGCTTTTAGTTTTTGTCCATTTAGTATGATATTGGCTGTTGGTTTGTCATAGATGACTTTGATCAGATTGAGATAAAGACCATCTATCCCTATTTTCTTTAGGGGTTTTTTTTTTATCAAGAACGTATGTTGGACTTTGTCAAAAGCTTTTTCTGCATCTATTGAGATGATCATGTGGTTTTTTTCTTTAGCTCTGTTGATATGGTGTATTACATTAATTGATTTGCAAGTATTGAATCATCCCCGCATTTCTGGAATGAATCCAACTTGGTTGTGGTGTATGATTTTCTTGATGATTTGCTGCATTCTGTTTGCTAGTGTTTTATTGAGTATCTTTGCATCTATATTCATTAGGGAGATTGGTCTGTAGTTCTATTTCTTGTTTGGGTCTTTCTCTGGTTTTGATGTCATTATAATACTTTCCTCCAATTAGGGAAAATTGCTTCCTTTTCAATTTCATTGAAGAGTTTTAGGAGTGTTGGCATTACATTTTCTCTGAATTTCTTGTAAAATTCTGCTATGAACCCATCAGGGCCTGGGCTTTTCCTTATCTGTAAATTTTTAATCACATTTTCAATCTCATTAATTAATATTGGGCTGTTCAGAATTGTTATATCTTCTTGACTCAGCCTTGGTAATTTGTACATATCTAGGAATCTACCCATTTCTTCTGAGTTTTCTATCCTATAGGAGTAAAGATTTTCAAAGTAGGCATTAATGATCTTCTGAATTTCTGTACAACCTGTAGTAATTTGATCCTTTTCATTCCTTATTCCATGAATTTGAGTTCTTTCTTTTTTGATAAGGTTGGCTATGGGTTTATCAATTTTATTTATTCTTTCAAAGAACTAACTGTTTGATTCATTTATTTTTTGTGGGGTTTTCTTCATCTCAATTGCATTGATTTCTGCCCTGATGTTTATTGTCTCCTCCCTTCTTTGGGCTTTGGGCTTGACTTGTTCTTTTTCTAAAAGTTTGAGGTGCAGCATTAGGCTACTTATTTGTTCTCTTTCTGTTTTTCTTATGCATGAGTTCACCACTATAAATTTCCCTCTGAGGACTGCTTTCATTGCATCCCACCGATTCTGCTAATTTGTATCTACATTTTTGTTTGTTTGTATGTATTTTTAAATTTCTTCTTTAATTTCTTCTGTGGCCCATTGGTTGCTCAGGACGTTGTTGTTTAATTTCCAGGTGTTTATGGAGTTTTTGGAGTTCCTTTAATTTCCAATTTCATTTTACTGTGGTCAGATAATATGCATGGGATAATTTCAGTTCTTTTGGATTTAAGTAGGTATGCTCTATGGGCTAAAATATGGTTTATTTTAGAGAAAGTCCCATGTGCAGCTGAGAGAAATGTGTATTCTGATGTTGTGGGGTCAAACACTCTGTATACATCTACTAAGTTCATTCGTTCACAGATTTGGTTGAAATCTGTTTTTTCTTTGCTAAGTTTTTGTCCAGTTGACCTATCTCTTTGTGTCAAAGGGGTGTAGAGGTCCCCTATTACAATAGTGTTATTAATTATATGGATTTTCATGTCTGTTAAGATTTGACTTATATAGTTTTGTGGTCCAATATTTGGTGCATACATGTTTATGATTATTATCTCTTCCTCTTGCAGTTTTCCCCTAACAAGTATATAGTGGCCTTCTCTATCTCTTTGGATTGTTCTCAGTTTAAATTTTACATTTTCTGCAAACATAAAAGTACACCTTCTTTTTTCTGGGTTCCTGTTGCATGGAAATTTGTTGTCCATCCTTTGACTTTCAGTCTATAGATTTCCTTTTGAATACTATGTGTTTCCTATATACAGCATATTATTGGATTTTGTTTCTTAATCCACTCTGCCAGTCTGTTCTTTTTGCCTGGTGAATTGAGGCCATTTACATTAATGGTTATAACTGATATGTAGTGGCTTTTCATTGACATATTATGTGCTTGCTTTTGGTGTCCTACTTTTTCTGCCTGTTTAACTGCTTGCTTTCCTTCAGGGTTCCTTTCTATTGCTGTTCTTGAAATTGAGGTCATTTTCTTCTCGTCTAGGATGTCTTTCAGTACTTTTTGTAAGGATGGTTTGGCACTGATGAAGTTCTTCAGTTGGTCTTTGTTATAGAAATATTTTATTTCCCTGTTAAACTTGAAGAATAATTTGGCAGGATACATCAGTCTTGGTTGGAAGATGCTTTGTCTTAGGACCTGTAATACTTGGTTCCAGGCTCTTCTTGTTTGGATAGTTTGTGTTGAGAGGTCTGCTGTGATTCTGCTGGGCTTTCCTTTATAGGTGATCTGTTTCATTTCTCTAGCAGCTTTTAATATTGTGTTCTTTTGCTGGAGATCTACGATCTTGATTATTATATGTCTGGTTCTAGTTTTATTATGGTTAGACCTATATGGTTGTGATTGTATTTTAGTCCTTCATGTTGTCCTAGTTGATGCTGGAGGCTGAGGGCTCAGTCTCCCTCTTCTCTGGCAGCTCAGCAAATGTTGCTAGTGGTCCTAGTTTTCCTGGTGATCAGGCCTGCCCCTCAGTGTCTGCTGAGATATACTGCTTAGTGTGGGGTCTTCCAGTAGATGGTGAAGTGTCACCTAGTTCTTCCAGGTCTCAGAAGGGAGCTGTGATCTCAGTTGATGGCAGACTGTCTGATCTGGTGTCCCCTTGCAGCTCGGCGCACGTGTATGACTCAGAAGTGGGCTGCACTGGTGGCACAGTCACAGATCTGTCATCCTGTGACCTCAGGCAGTTCATGGCATAGGCAGATCCCAGATAGGAATTACAAGGTCAACAGTTTCTGAAGCACCTGATTCCATGTCTCCAGTCTGTTCAGGAGACTGAAGACATGTGCACAGGAGCCCAATGTGTAAAAGCAGGTAGAGCCCAGATGCAAACCTCGGTGACAGCAGTTCGTGCTGCGGCAGTACCTGCGGCAGCCCAAGGCACATGCAGGGAGGGCCATGATGCAAACCCCAGTGTTTGCAGCTCCTGGGCCTTCTGAATGAGGACCTCCTGTCTGCACCGGGTCCATGGAGGGCAGAGCCTCAGACTGTAATTGCGATGGGGTCATCGGTCACCTGCTCTGCCCCCAGAAAGTACATGGGAAGTACCTGGTTCCTTGGGTTTTCAGCTGCGAACCATAGTGTCAGCAGGTTGTGGGATGCCTTGGAGACATATTTTAAAAAGACTTGCCTATGCAGGCAGATATACGATGTCCTTGGATAACAAGATGATGTTACAAAGCATCTCTCAGAAAATGTGCATGTTTAATATAAATCCAAATAAAATCCAACAAATATTTTTCTTGGGAGTTAATGTGATTCTAAATTAATGTGTAAAAACAAATATTGAAAAATTTTAAATGATCTAAAATTTATTCTATTTGAAGAGTAAGTTAAATAAATTGTTGCTTATCTCTATGATTGAATGCTAGCTAGCCCTAAAATATTTTGGAAGAATCACATGGGAAATGCATCTATTTTCAGGCTTTTGATATTTACTGATGCCTTACAATGGGCCGCCCCAAAGGCTTTACACATATTAACTCTTCTACCTCTCAAAGCAATGCTATCGAGTATTGATACTATTGCCTCTATTTTACAAATGAGGCTTCTGAGTACAGAGAAACTCAATCGCTCACTCACAGTTACTTGGTCAATGACTAGAATTTGTATCAGAGAAACGTGAATCCAGAACCTATAATCACTGTATAACTTTGCTTGTTATCAGACAGCAAGTTATCTTCTGTTTATGGTACATAGATTTATTCTTTCCTGTTGATCTTGTCCAATAATAGACAATGGCTTTTACCTACTATTGAAAAATAACACAATAATGAGAAAACAAATGCAGAATATTTGCCAGGATGAAAGCGGTACCTGCATGAGCCAACTGCTACATTCTGGTGTAAATAAATGATGCAGATTCAAATCTGGTTATCATTTGGGTAGAAAAAGTCACAAAATATATCTCTCCTCACCAGTTTGAGAGTGCACATGATACAGATTTATGTAGAAGTATTTTACATTAACTTTAAAATAGATTTTGAAGGTTTTGTAGTCTGTAAAATGTTTTACAGAACAAATGATAAAAGGAATAGAAACACATTTGGAGTACACAAACAGAAATCAATATTCTTGGTTTAAGATAGCATGGTAGAAATCTATTTTTTGGTTTAATAGACCCCAGCAAAGTTTTCCCTATTTGATTTTTTCTCAAATGCTTTCAATTTCTTTTATCTGAGAATGTAGCATTCTTTCACTTGCCCGTTTCTACTTGTTGGATGAAAGTTATACATTATGTGCAGTGGGGAAATGGTACATTTGGAGTCAAGAGATGGCCTTCATTTCGGCAGGAATGATTGGGGACACGTGCTGAAAATAAAAGTCCTGAATAGCTCAGTGTCAAGTGCCCCAGTTCAAAACAGTTTAACTAGAGCAGCGGCCTTTGGAATGTTTGACGACAGATGCTTTTCCGTCTGCTCTGTCTTCAAGTGAAGAGTGCCTACTGTAGAGTCCCAACGACCGCGCTCCGCTCCCCTTTTTCTTAAAACACTGTAAATTCTACTCTGTGTTTGTGCTACAATCACTGGCCTGTAAGTTTCTGAATCAATTTTCATTTGTAAGCAGGAGATTGTAATGGTGTTTTTTAAAGTTTCGAAAGCCGACTAGGTTGTCACAGAGAATATATGATAATGGTGACCAAAGACATATATGGAAAAAAAAAATTTTGTTTCCTAAAGTCAGGATCCAAGGGCTTTTAGACTCCTGCTAAGCCAGGCAGAGTTGTTAAAATGTTGGGCATGAAGACTCTGACATGTTCTGGGAGGATGAAAGGAAGAAGTGAAGAAAGGAAGGGAGAAACTAATCAGTCCTAGCTCCTACCTGGATCTGCATGTAGAATGTAAACAGCTTGGCACATTTGAGATGACAGAACTTTCTGAATCTCATTTTCTTCACATGGAAAATGAAATGAATGATGGAGAGTTTGCAAGGCCTATCTGAAGGCTAAATAAGATTCCACATACAAATTTCCTTGCCCAGTGCCCTAACATGTAGTAATTACTCAAAAAATGGAAACTCACCACAGCTCTAATAGAACCTTTGGGATGAGATTTTAGGAGAGGCTATTTGCTCTTCTACATCAGGAAAAGCAATTTTATCAAGAATAAAATTACTAGTAAAAGATGGTGGCTTGATACATACTTACTGGAAAGTAATTATTTTGGCATGATGGTACAATTGGTAGGGAAATTGTACGTCAAGGCCAGCCAAACCTCTTTTAAATATTATTAGAAATATTAACATGGGTTTATGAATTTGAAAGAAGGGTCCTTGTTGAAGGTTCATTATTTGGATGCCAAGTATCTTCCTATATTGAAAGAATTCCACGAATCCCTAAGAAGACAGTGCTACCCTTTCTCTGATTTAGTGGCACATGAATTAGGCTTAAAGATTTGATCACTTTGTTCAGCATTTGCAATCCTGAGAAAATGATCCAAGGGTGAAGCAGCAGTCAGAAATACTTGTAGAATCAGAATATCAAATTTGAGTTACTGAGGTGTCTATTCCTATGTAGTTAGGTTCTTATTTGCCCAACTAGAAGCTTTAACAGACAAGACCTTGCTATGTTCTCTACCTAGTCTTTTCTGGATTATGCTCTTTCCCCAAACATTACATCTCCCTTTATAGTTGATTCTATGGTATATTATCTATTCATTGATTTGTCCTCTGCTTTTTTAAAAATTGTAAATCTTATTGCTTAAATTAACCAGAAACAATACCTATGCTATTGGTAAACTACTCAACATTTAGTGATCCCGATACAAGAAAAATTTGAAAGTGCAGATTAGTTGACATAGAATATAGGATTGAAATAAGGGTCAGCTTTTGTATTGTTTAAGAAGACATAGCCATTTTTTTATCCTGTACGATTCACGTGCAGAGTATTTAGCATCTAAAGCACCACTGTAGAGGAACTGTCATACAAAATAACACAAAATGGCACTTGACACTGACTATAATTTGAGAAGAGATTGTTTCTAAACTAAAGTATAATTTCTAGATTCTGGGGGTAGACTGAGAAGATAGGTTTTTATCTGTCTTCCAGGAAATCTTCTGAGACTATTTAAAGACTGAATATGATTGTATATACAGAGCCTTGAGCCATGCTGAGAAAAAGAGCCTGTAAGGAAAAGCATGTTTAATATTTCATAGTGGCAAAACCCTGGACAAGTGCAGGAGTGGCAAGGAATACCAGCTAAAGCTTGAGCAGTCCAAGAGAGTCCTGCCACTAATGAAACGAAAGGGCACAAGGAGTTTTAATCAATGCCCGTCACTCACTGAAGTGAGATCATTATGCAAAGGCCATACAGTCTGTCTTGCCTTTAAAACACACAAACTGGAGGATTTGTCCTTATTTAATAAAAAGTATGGGCCTTGTAGATAAACAGCCATTCTGAACTTCTCTCAGAGGGGTCATTTACTGAACAGATGGGGGCAAGTGAAGCCAGTACCACAAGTACAAGTGAGGTTGCTTTTGTGCCAGAAGTCTATTAGAGGAACTCACAGAATGTTTCCAGATTCTGGGATTCACTTAGAATGCAATTATTTGGGAGGTCCCCAAATGCCATTCAATGTTTCTACAGTATTCTTCATTTGCACTGGGAGTTTGCTGGAGCATGTTCCAAAACATATATAGACTAAGTAATGCTATTTTTATTCCTACCATTACTTTTATAAACACTGATTACAGAAGCATTTATTTTGTATATATTAGAATATAATACTAAACTAGTCTCTGTAATGAATCATAGGACCTGGTACAGTGCTTTGTATACATACAGCCTATACTCTATTTAACTGCCCCAGGTCATGACTACTATTAAGAAACGCTACTTAATTAAAACAATAAATCAGAAATGTAAATAGGTCCTCTCTGATAAATGATGTGCATTAATGCCAACTTGATCTCATTAGAAATCCACTTTTAGCAAGATTTTCCAAGTTCAATTCTTTTCAGCATAAACTTTTTTCAAAACACCCCTCATCATTTATAAACTCAGATAAAATAGACCTTTTAAAAAGTCATCAGTATTTGCTTAAACATTCCATTTTTGTAGATTATTATTCACGATAATGAGAATTTCCATTTACTAATCTTTTCCTTCATCCATAACTTGAACTAATCTTGAGAATATTTCCTTTAACTTGAGCAGCTTGAAGTCATCCAGAGCATTTTATTTATTTGTTTGTTTGTTTATTTAGTCTTTTTTTGAGACATGGTCTCGCTATGTTGTTCAGGCTGGTTGTGTGCTCATGTTGTAGCCCAGGCTGGTTTCAAACTTATGATGATGTTCATACCTCAGCTTCCGAAGTGCTGGGATTATGGGTGTGTGCCACCACATGTGGCTTCCAGAGCACTTTTAAATGTTCACCAGACCTCCTGAATCACGCACAGTTTCACAGTACTTCAGAGCTAGTAGTTGTTTGGTTGTGAAAAACTCCTAAGAGCACCACCGCTGCCAATACCTGGCCTTTGTCTCATCTTTTCCTGAACCAGTAAAGTTTTTCAGTTTCTTCTACTTTTCCAACTTTTTATTTCCTTCCATAGGTAGAGGGAGAAAAAAAAACATTATATGTGTATATAACAGATACAAAGGAAGGATCTAAACAGCTAATACACAGTGGACATGAGTTGTTTACATTTTTATGTAGACTGTCTCAAGAGATGTGACATCCTACTACAGAGGAAGTAAACTAAGTACAGGGTGTTCCTATGGCATCAGTTACTGTACTGAAATGCCTGCGTATTTGGCTACATGTCAGATGGAGCTTTGGCTCTGTCTGTGGTGCATTTTTAAAATTACTTCTTCTAGATGTCTTTTTAAATTTATTCTTTATTTTAGAGAGAGAAAGATGAAAAAAAGAAATAAAAACAATGGTACAGTGCTTCAAAACAGGATAACAGGAAATTAGCAATGGTTAATGTGTTGCATATTGTTGTCTTCAAAGTAGCTGCTCAGATTACAAGATGAAGGCATGCAGTGTACCTTAAGTCACTCAAGAATGCTGTCAGTATCAGTCTGCACATGACAACTGCTGCAGACTAGATGGCTTAATCAATAGGAATTTATTGTCTGAGAGCTCTTGAGGCTATGAGCTTAAGAACCAAGCATCACCCGATTGGTCTTCTCCTGCAGCCTCTGTTGTTGGCTTGCGGCTGGCCGTCTTCTTGCTGTGTCCTTGCCTGTTCTTGCCTCAGTCTCTGTGACTGCGTTCTAGTTACCTCTTCTGGGAAGGACATCAATCAAATTGCATTAGGGCAGCCCATACGGCCTCCTTCATTTACCTTAATTATCGCTCTAAGGTCCTATCATCAAATGCAGTCACATTCTGAATTACTGGTATTTAGGACTTGAACTTACAAATTTTGGAGTGGGAGCAGGCACAATCTAACCCATAACATTTTCCATGTCTAGGAAATTGTGTATATTAGACCCTGAGTGAAAAGAGGCTAATGCCAAAGTTGTGGCTTGTTCTGTTGTATTATCTGTTTATCCAAGTAATTTTCTAATCTCTTCTTTAATCTGCTAACAACTTCTTCTTATATCCTTCATGGCCACCTCCACATCTGTAGACTTTATCCTGATAGAGCTAATGTCATCCGGGCTTCCTTTCTATACATGAGTGGCCTCCCTTTCTGGAACTGCTGTTTGTGCCAAGTTTGACAAAAGGAAAGTAGAAGCATTATCACGCCATTTCTGAAACTAACCTCTAAGGGACCTGAGTGCTTCTGTGCTATTAAGGCTCAGAAAACCTTGAGCCACTGTATGAGAAGTTGGGGTTACTCTCCTGGAAGAAGATGCCATGCAGAGGAGCACAGAGGCTGTGAACATCAGTGGAAAGGACTAAAGCTTTCTTGAGCAGAGCATTTCTGTCTTGAGAGTATGTGGGATGGGAACTCAGTGCAAAATCAATCTCTCCCGTGCTCCGTTCCCCTATGTCATGGCCACTTCTGTACAAACTGGGCATCATTCAGTCTCTTGCCTCATTTTACCAGCTTGAGGAGAGGTGGATCCGCACAACCTTGAGGAGTAATCTACACTAGCTCAGTATAAACTAGGCAAGGAAAGCAATCCTACCTTCTGTCCTTATCCAACAGGTTAGCTGGCTTTTTCCAAAGGTAATTCCAAGCCTTTAAGTAATTATAAAATGAGTGCATTTTTTAGAAAAAACATATACTTTTAACATAAAACCAATTTTACATAATATAAAATCTATGCACTACAGCAAGCATCCACAAAATGGTTCTCAAATATTTTTGAACCTGAATTCCTTGTTAAGTTGCCGTTGGTACTGTCAGCATTTCTTGTATGATTTTAATGAGTAAAAGCTTAAAGCAGGCTGCTCTGTATGGCCAGTCATTAATCATTATAATGGTAGCTGGGAAGTAAGTTGACTGATATCTTTTTGCCTTCAGAAGCAAAGTAATCATAAAGGTACCACGGGAAAATTGGTTGCATGTGAATACATATTTCTAAAGAGTGATGTGGAGGAAAAACGTTAAAAATCAAGTATTTTTCTGTGATTAAAAAGGGGAATATTCCAACAACTTCAGGTTCGGAGGCAGTGCCACAATTTTCCTGTCTTCCTGTCAGTATGTTGCTGAAGCCATGCTGTTACATCTCTTTCAGCTGTCCCTGCTCCAGGACACCCCTCTGCCTGGACTGAGGACTTAGGACTCTCATCCTGTTCTTTTCCTTCCTCAAATGCATGGACCACTTACATGGAACACCATACTCAGGCCGACGGCTCTTCATGTACCCTGTTCTCTAAATTCCCCAAGGACTACAATAGCCTTTGGTCACCCACAATTACAGCCCATTACCACAATTACACTCTGAACTGTGCTCTTTTGCGTCCATGGAAGGAAAAGTCTCAGAATTCTCAGTCCCTCAATTCCTTCCTTGTCTTTTAAGGTTCCTTTCCCACCCTAACAAGTGTAACTTTTTCTCTCTAGGACGTGTCATTGGGTTTCACACTCTGGGCTCTCTAAACCCTTTGCTCACGTGCCACCTTGCTCTGCTAAGCTTCATGCAACTTTAGGTTGATACATATTCCTGGTTTCTTTATTCCTATGTGAGGTGATGGAAGTTGCTGGAGAATTGAAGGGAGATTCACATAATAATAGAATGGTTGATTTCAAATTTAATAGCAAATGGATTCTCCAAGCAATTAAAATTTTACAAAAGCAAAGCACATTTATTATAACTTATAAAAGCAAACAAACAAACAGTAGGGAGAGAAAAAGCAACAATAATACCATCACATGGAAAAACAGTTACTAACAATTTTGCATTTTTAATTGTGATCTTATTTCTATGCATACAACAGAAATAATGGGCATGTGACTTTAGAAAATGCCCTTCAGGTATTAAAAAATGCCCTTAGTATCACAGAATTTGATTCTAAAGTCTACTTTTTAATCACTCCATATGATTCTCACTTTCAGATCTGGTCCGATTTACTTTTAACTTCCACTTACTAGTGGACATTTAGGTTGTTGCTGACGAATGACTATAACTTTTCATTTAAATGGATTGTTATTAATTGTATAATTAGGAATCTAAAGAAAATAAGTAGTTAAGAGTTTTGATGCACTTTGACAAAAATCATAGTTGAGAAATGTGAGAAAAATAAATTCTTACAACAGTAGAAAGAAGAACTGCTTTATCTTAAACATTGTACCTTGAATAGTTTGTAGTAAAGTAGCAATGATAGTATTTGAAAGTTAAGAGACCAACAATGGTGTATGTGTGTTTAATCTCTTTGACTATATTATTAAATTTTACAAGCGTCTTAGCATCTACTATTTTGTAAATTACTTGTTCATATTTTTAAAGCAATTAGCACTTAGACATGCCTAATCATCTCACTTCGAACACCATGCTTTTCAAATTCTGCTATTTACATTTGACATTATATCTATTTGGTAAGAAGAATTCCTCCTCCCTTGGCATATATTCTGTTTTGTGTGCTGGTTAATTTATTAGTGACTTAGAATTCTTTTTCTACTTTTTGTTATTTTGTATCACATGGGCTAGAAACTTGGGAATTATATTGACCCAAGTTCCACAAGTAGGATTCCAGGCAAGAGTCCAATAAATTTTTCATGTGAGTTGTGGCAGGCTAAAAAAAAAAAAAAATAGAAATCAGTATCTCTCCAGAGCAGTAGTAGCCAAATTTATAGACTTCAGTAGATGGTAAGTATAAACTTTTCTACTTTTGGGATATTCAGTTTGTCATCTAACTCAGTGCTACAGGTGACTGAGACTGTCACTGGAATCACCTTATTATTTCTCTATAAATTAAACCTTGAGAGCTGGAGACTGCCTTGTGAGGAGACCGGCTCCAATTTCAGGCCCTGAGTGTAATCTCTCAAGCTGCACCACAGCCAATCACAGAAGTGAAGAAGGGTTCTCAGCAAGTTGCATTCCATTCCAACCCTACTGCACAACCAGTATTGCACTGTAGCTTCTAAAAGAAACTGTAGCCAAGGAATTAGCTCCCCTCAGAGTAACCACGTTTATGTGCACATTGGAACCATTCCTTCCTGGCCCAGGGGAACCTTGACCTTTTCCAGGCAGCTCCAAAGACCTGGAATGGAGGTTCTATCTCAGGGAATTTACACTCCTCTGACTGTGTTTTTCCTCTCCTACTTCTGCACCTGGGGTCCTTTCTTCCTGTTCACAGGTCTGTAGAAAAGCTTGAGTCTTCTATGTGGGATGTCTGAGCAGGGACACTCTCTTTGTCGTCTGTGCTGAACTGACCCTCGCCTAGTATGGTGCTTGAAAGGAAAAAATAGAACACTGAAGAGCCAGTGTTAGCATTTGCCCTTTATTTGTGCTCTTGCTCTAAATGAGAAGGTCTAGACTATTATTTCCAGTTGAGTTTGTTCTAACTGACCATCTGGATGCCACATTACTTGACCACTGACCTTTGTTTTCCTGGGCTCCAAACCACTGTGTTAAGTCCATTCCACATCAAATATGAGAGATGTTTCTTTTCTTTCCCCTTAATAGGACCTTTACTGAGGCAGAGACCCAATACTTCTTTCTATTCTACTTCACAGGAAGGATTGTGACATTTCCTGCTCGAGGCTAGTAATTCTGTCATTCTTTTTTTCTTATTTTTATTAATGCATATTTGCAGTACACAATGCTTACATTCCTTGTGTAGAGCTGGTCCATGTACGTAACACATCTTAATTCCTTTTCCCATTCTTTCCTTCCTCTTTTTCCCTTCCCTCCATTTCTTTATCCTCTTCCCACTTGAGAAATATCTATCTCCCTACTTTCTATAGTTATCTTTTCTTTTGCTCTTTGTTTATATTTGGGTTTCTTATATAAGGTGAGCCATGCAGTGTTTAAGCTTGATTTATTTCACTTAAGAGTTAAAAACATCATATTACAGTGACGCATGCATACCCATGTTTTCTAGTAGCACAATTCATAATTGCTAAATCTTTGAAGCAAATTATATGATCATGAATAGATGAATGGATAAATAAATGTTTTCATTCTTTAACCCATGTATTCACTTACACACATACTTATATACCTAGTACCATGCTGTTCTCACTGGTACTGTATTATTTCCTGAAAATGTAAGACAAAAAGAGGGCCCGGGATAAAGCTCAGTGGCACAGTGCCCGCCTGGCAAGTGCAAGGTCCTAAATTCAGTTCCTGGTACCAAAAAGAAGAAAAAAGGAGGAGGAGGAGGTGAAGGAGGAAGAGAAAGAGGAGGAGGGGGAGGAGAAGAAGACAAAAAGAAAACTTAGGTCACAGGAAAAAAGTTCATTGTCTTATTCAGGAGGCAGAAATGGGCAGATAATTACAATTCAGAAACGATCACAGAGAGCTACAAATAAACAGAAAATGTTCACTCCACTTAGTCAGTATGTAGTATTTACAGGGGAGATGCTGTCTTGACTCAAAGAATCATATAATACACGTTTTGAGAGCAGAATATATTTATTGAGAGAAAGAAACCTTCTGTCCAAGGGAGGGACAGAAGAGGGGTCCGAGTGCAGTGGATTACTCAAGACTGTTCTTTCTAGGGACTTTTATAGAGCAAAACCACGAGGTGAGGGGGGTCCAAGGTAGGGAAAATGGGTAAAACTGTGCTCAGCCACAGAATTGTTCAGGTAAAATTGATTAAATTGGGATCAAATGGGGAATCCAGTCACCTAGAAAGCGGGCTCTACAGAACAGAACAGGGGTGTTTCCTGCAAGGGACTGGGTCAATGACTCTTCAAGGTGGTTGCTACATATTTAGAATATCAATCCCTGATGTTTACCCTTAGGGAGGTATGTGGGTGCATTTGTTTAGTCTTTTGTCTTGAGGTCTGGCCCACAGGTATCTTATCTTGCCTTTCACATTGGATCCTTCGAGGGCCCGGCCCTGTCTGACTCCCTGTAATATTTCTGTCTAATTCAGCTGCCTCTAACGTACCCCCCCTCTGAAGAAGTAACCCGAACTGTCTGTCAAGAGGGAGTAAGGGATGATGACTGCTGTTTCTTCAGGCTGAAGGGGTTGTAGTTGTTGATCGGCAGTCAGAGGTATGTTTCAGAGGGTCTATCTAAAGGCCCTCCATAGATACCAGGCGTTTTCCTCTTGGTAGGCGTATAGCTTTAAATCTGGAGGAGACAAAGCCAAGTAACAAGTATGCGTGGGCCAAATAATAATATCAACAGGATTATTATGAATATAGTTAACAAAGATTTCTACCAAGAAGAGCCGGTACAGGCCTCCAATAGAGAGGATAAGTTCCAGGGATTTTCAGAATCCGACATATGATTGATCTGTTGCCTAATATCTTGAGTAGCCGTTGAGACATTAGCAGATGAATCAGGAATGTAAACATAACATTCAGTTTTTATAATTGTGCAAGTACCCCCCTGTACTGCTGTTACAATGTCTAATACCATCTGATTTTGGAGGAGGGCCTGTCTCATTAATTTTACTTCTTAATTTAGGAGAGAGAGACCAGCTGTGGGGTCACTTAAGGCCCGTTGAGTGTAGTTAGTTAAGGCCTCGATGTGCTGCATGACATCTTCTAACCCTAGGGAAGGGATAAAGATAGAGGCCAAGTGATCACACCAGTGAAACATGCTTCTGGACCATTGATGTTGTAGGCGGGGTAAATTAGCAGATTTGTCAATAGTTTTGACATTCCTGTCTTGTAACCATGCAAATCCTAATGTGCATCTTCCTATCCATCCAGGGGGTAGCCAGGGCCACAAATTGGTCCCACAAGACCAGCGAGTGCCACTGAGGGCTTCCCATCTAATTTCAGGGCAAGTAAACAAATTTCTTGCAAACCAGTCATTAGCTTGTAAAGTTATTGTATGTATACATTGCTCAGGGGCTGTCCACCCTCAGTATTTAGTGGAATTAGGCCAATGAGAGTAGGAGTGATTCTTTTGTTCCCAACATAAGGGGGTTTTCTACTGAGATGGCCTATAATGGGAGTTAACCATATATAATCATCCCATATTTGAAAATAGCCATCCTGATATCTATGGTTGCTGGCCCTCAGGATAGGACCTTTGCTTTAATTTAATAGGGGCCTTACTAGTGCCTGTAGAGAGGCTTTAGTGACATTGTGGGAAAAGACTCAGTTATGTCCAGGATCATTAAGTGTATAATTTATGGGTCACTCAGTCACTTTGTAACGGCGAACTGATCTATGGACCATTGAACTCTTATGTATCTCATTAATATAATCCTGTAATTTATTCCAATCATCTCCTTGAAGTGGGGATACCCACTGAGGGAGTCCTGACATACCTGACAAGGGGAGTAGACCACACATCCAGCAAGAGGTCTGTTTTAATGATTCTGCATATTCCTGTGCCCATCTTAGAAAGGAACTACATCCTCCTCTGAGGTGCGAAGGGATTGGTAAAAAGGCCAAGAGTAACATCACTTATCTGAAGACTTTGTTTTTTTCTTGAACAGGAATCTTAAGTCTTCTATGGGTTCACAGGAGTACTCAGGTGGTTGTTAACCCTCAGCAACAGTCTCTGCTTCCCAGAGCTTGAGTGTGGTGTGATGTACCCAGGAATACAGGCCTGTTGTCTTAACCACTGAAGCAGTTGACAGGATTACAGTGTATGGTCCTTCCCAAGTTGGTCCTCCATCCAACTATCTCAGTGGAATCTCCAAAATGATACAGAAAAATAAAAACTCCCAACCTGAATGATATCTGAGAAGAGTTCGTGTTCTCTAAAATCAAAGAATGAATTTTAGAAACAACGGAGATTAAGAGCAGAATATGTGGAGGGAATATTGAGGGAAAGAAAGCTTCTGTCCAAGAAAGGGACAGAAGGAGACCCAAGTGGGTTACCCCCAATACACATGTTTTGAATAATGCTGAATAAGAATGAAAGTTTGCCAGAGGATGTGAAGCTTGGAAAAAAATGACTGGGGAAAGTGGGATGGGTAATACAGCAGGAAGACACAGGAGACTTTTGGCCAAGAGAAAGACATGCAGTGTGTGTGCAGCAAACAGTGAACAGTTATGTTTGTAAAGTGTGAAGCAGAGCGGGTCAGAAAAGCCCCTGAGAAAGCAGTGGTGGCAGCAAGTGCAGTGACTTACAGACTGTAAAAAGAGGTTGGGGCTTAATCTCAGGGATGGAGGATTTTGTACAGGTTTTTAACAAAAAAATAAAGAAGAACCCCCTGAGCAATTTGAAATCAAATGTTAACAGTAAAGGTCTTCCTGAAATATGCAGGGAAACCCATAGATTTTTTGAGACTCCTTGGTGACTTTCTGTGAATAATAAGGGGCATATGGAGCCATGACAGGCAAAACAAGGACCGGGGAGATAGTCGAGCACTTTGCCTTCAGACTCTTTCGTGACCAGATAAATTAAATTTAGCTTACTGAGGAAACAGTGCTGTAATATTTTCACTTCTGCAACTGGAAAAGACAAAATGTACATTAATACTTGTAAGGCCATGGTGAGGCAGATGCTCAGCTGCGTAATGTTAATTATTAAGGAGATCTCTGCAAATCAGTTTAACCCTAGGTGTCAAGAACCTTAAAAGATTCCTACCTTTCAACCCAGTAATTCTGCTATTTGGAAAATGAAATGGCAACAGCTCATTTTGCTGTGAAGAACAAATGAGGTAATGCTTGAACAATGTCTGTAACATTAGACGGGCATAGAAGAGCACAACAAATATTAGGAATCGCTCTCCTCTTGCATCCTGATTGTAAAAGTGCTTATGCATTGTATCAGTGAGCAACTTACAGTGAGTCTTGTCTGCCCACTGTGTACCAGGCTGCACCAGTTGCTGGACAGATAATTGTGAGTAATGGGCTTGGTTATTGCACTTGTTATTGTTAGTCTAGTGCTAAAGTCAGTTGTTTCCCCTTCTTTTATTAATACAGGTTTGCAGTTCATATTGATTACATTATGACTGCATGATTACATTCGTCATGAGGGGTTGGTATGTGTACAGCACATCTCCTAATTCTCTTTTTGACTCATTCCTTCCATCTCTTACTTCCCATTACCTTCTATAAAAGAGTTAAGTAACACATACATGCATACATACATACATATATACATACACACAGAGTAGAAAATGGATGCACTATGAGAGGAAAAATATATTATTATATATACTTTTTTTGTTTTTTTTATTTTTGTACTATTTTATTTAAAATAAAAAATTGACACAGATGCAGACCACCTTCGTTAAAGACTCACCAGCGGTGGCTGGAGGAATCCCTGAAAGGTTCACTGTTCAACCTCAAGGGGCCCTCAGGCTTTGTCATTCGGAATAATAACGCAGACACGATGTTCAATGCTAACCTTAGTCTTGCGCTGAGATGTGATGTACACATTTCGCTAAATGCTTGATCTCTGCTTGAATGGAAGGTGATAATCCTTTTAGTCCATAACCATAACTTCTATTTCTTCTTTGTATTGCAATATTTTATTACATTGGACCTGGAATGTATTGACTATGACTTACTCCTTAATCAACTTTTAGTCAGGCTCTCTGAGCCACATTTTTCATTAATCTCTAATCTTTGCCCAGTTTTAGCAATAATCCTAAATCCTTTTCACCAGATCTTTACCCTCTATATGGATAATCCTCCAACCATCCTTAGGTGACATCTGACTTATTGGCCTGCCTTCACTAAGCATCCTGTCAGATTAGTTTCTCAGAAATCTCCTCTTATCTTAAAGTATCCACTAACAAGCACCTTGATTTTTAGATATCATCCCTTTTACTTTTGTTGTATTAAGAATAAGCCCAGTTTCACACTGAGGTTTCTTTTCCCTTATTACAATAGTTCCCAAGCAAAATCTGTTTTACTACTTTATTGTCTCTGCTTTTTCTGTAACAGTATTTAGTAGTTATTTCTTAACTGGAATTGAATTTGCATCAGAGTTCACAACATTGATCCATGAGTGTTGTGATTTTAGGGGAAGTTTGCCTTTGATACTTTAGCAAAAAGTTTTTTTTTTTTAATTATGGAGAAATATTGTGAAATTTTTGTTTATTAATTTCCTTTTTGCATTTATTGCCATTTATAAACTTAATATAATATTTTGTTTTATTTTATTTTTATTGGTAGTGCTGGGGGTTGGATCCAGGGCCTTGTATATTCCAGAAAAGTGATCTCTCACCGAGATACATCCTCAGCCCTAATGCTATTTTCATCCTATTATATTTTAAGACACTCTCCCTTTCCTGAAAGTGATCAATTCTTGAGCCCCACTTCCCTGCCCAGGAAACAACCCCAACCCCAGTTTTCTGACTCTTTTTGTACCTTCTATATAGCACACTCTCTCCAACAATTTTTTTCTCTTATAGCAAGCCTATATATGTCTATGAGTTTGCACACTGAATGCTGGTGGAAACTGTGAGGCTTGAAAGAATGCAGAAGTCCCTGCATTGATCAGTCCACCTCCTAGAGAATGCCTTTCCTGTGCCCTGCTGACCCTGCTGGCAAATCTCTCTTCTTGTGAATTATTGCTTAGCAAAGAAGCTACTTTCTTAACTGATGAGCTTCATTTCAATGGGAAAGACCTTTTATATGGCTGTAAAAGCAGTTGGATTTGGCTTGGTCATACAATTTGGGATTGATATATATGGTGAATGTTTATATTTAAATTATTATAGTAAAAGCACATGGCCTTTCACCTCCCTTAACATGCTCCCCTTCAATGAAAATACATTTATCCCGTCCTTTTTATCACTTTCTAAAGCAGATCTGAAAGTCTTTTTTCATGAGAGTCTTTAGTTGAGTTGTGTGGCTGCTTTGATGGTTTGAATCAATTCAAAACACCTACACTTCACGGTCATTGTGATTGTGGAAGAGCAAAAAGTCCCAGGTTGCTAAATCTGGTGAATAGGGTGGATGTGGGCATAGGTGTATGTCTTTACGTCTTTCCTTTGGATGGTGCTGAGCAGCAGCTTTCACTATATTTTTGATCATATCTCACAAAGGCACAAGGAAGGACTTCCAGAACTGCTTCGGAAGATAGCCAGAATGATGGGATATGTGTTCAAAGTGAGGGGAACTCTGTGAGGGGATGGCTGGCAAAGTGTCTTCCATGTACTACAATACTGTATAATTTCACCCCCTCATGAATATGGTGTTTCATTGAGAACGATGCAAATTGCTTCTTCTCCAATCTGAGGTCAGCACGAATGATGCCTGCCTATCAGAAGGTTCTCCTATATTCAGGAGGCTATTAATATATATATAGCTATATATTATCATCAGGGCCCCTGACTTCTGGTAAGTATACTTCCAGTAGTTCACACAGTCTTCCAACTTTTAGGTCTAGATGAGCCAGAGGTGTCAGCGAGGCCTAAGCTCGGCATGTACGTGAGACTAAAAACTGCAATCTTAAAATAGTCTCTTCATGCTTAGTGCTTTATTCTGTTTTAAGATGAACTAAGAAACTCTCAGCATACTCATTTTAGGCAATAGGCCAGCTGATGTCAAGTTCAGTGTGTCCCAAAGCTGCTATTTGAAGCACAGATTCTGCTCAGACTCCAGGATGGAGACAATTTCCAGTTTTATCATGTTCCATAATCTAGTTTTATATTACATGCTATCCTGTTCTCATCATTAAATTATGCTTTTTCATTTTCAGGGAAGGGGAAACATCTGGTGATATAAGATTTAAAATAATTTTTACAGATGATAATAAATGCAAAGTGAAGTTTCATGTGTAAATTATAGAAAAGTATTTCCTATAAATTTTAAGAAAACTCTGTTTATTAGCAGTGGGACCTAAGAAAACATGTTTATTTTCAAAGGAAGATGATCTCGATAAACTCATTCTATAAATATAAAAAACGAACCTCAACACAAAGGAATTTTTTTAAATATCGGAGACAAGTTCTCACTAATAAGTTACTCAACTTCAACTAGAACTTGTGATCCTCCTGTTTTGGCCTCCCAGAGTGCTGATCTTGCAAGTATATGTTAGTATGCCTGGCTAAAAGTGATTTTACTTTTTTAACACAAATTAATCCCAAGCATTTCAATCTTGATACACTTCCTTAAAATGATACAAGAAGGGTCCCTTATACATTAATTAGTATTTAATTTCCTTGTTTTTGCCAGTAGACTATTTCTTTACATGCTTCCAAATGACTTCTAGTTTAATTTATAGTTATATATATGTAGTTATACATATAGTTATACAAACAGCTATATATTACATATATAATGTATATGTATATAGCACACATATATTACATATGTGTATAGCACATATATGTTATATATTATATATTACATATACATACATTACATATATGTATGTAGCACATATATTTACATTTCATCTTTTTCAAAGTCATATATGAAGGAATTGAGTGAAGTAGCTAAACTATTATAAAGCTACATAACATAATTTGTAGCTTGCTATTATCTTCAGTTGAAGGAAATAGAGATTCACTCATCTTGTCTTAATAGCAAAGGACTTAAGTAAGGAAACAGAGAAATTAGAGACCACAATGACATAGGATTCCAAGAATGGAAAGTATTGTGCAACAGACCATTTTACAACTTGGAGCTTGGTCTCAAGCAGCAATAATAGTTTCAGCAGAAGTTCATGCATTGTCAGGAGACTATCAGCAGTGCTCTATGCTTTTGTATTTTGAAGCTGCTCTTTCTTTTTTTTTTTTTTTTGGCGGTACTGGGGATCAAACTCAGGACCCTGCGCTTGCTAGGCAGGCACTTATTCCACTGAGCTATATCCCCAGCCCCTATGCTTTTGTATTTTGACTTACACATTCTTTCCACTGTCTTCTAACTCTGTTGCCTCCAAACTACAGCTTGCTATCATCCTTTATGACCCCATCTCTGTACTATTCTTGGCTCATTCTAATATTCCTGGTTTCTCTTAATTCCCCTCAGTAGGTAAAATTCCCAGAGTTAATTGCTTAAATTTTTGCATTTAGCATGTAAGGTTTTTGAGATACAGAAAATTTTGGGGCCATATTATAATTTCAGTCAATTTGGGCTGACTTTTTTTCCATGTAAGTACTCTAGTGGACACTGATTGATCTATGAATCAACTGTGTTTTGGTTAGATTTTCTGGTTCAAGTACTTTGGCTGAAATAAGGTCAGCTCATCTTCTCTACACAGGAATATACAGAAACACAATTATGGTGATTAACCAGTATAATCCACCAAATTTTTCTTTCACATACACCTTCTTAACTTACCTACAACTCCAAAGGTGCTACTTCCTTACATGATCCAATGAGAAAGGGTAGTTGACTCCTCAACAATCAATGACTCCACATATCTGATCTAAGCCAATCACAATAACTCCACTGTTGAGGAATAGGAGGAATTTCAAACCAAGAAAATGTGAGGGTAATCTGTGTAAACAAGATGGGAAAGTTACAGAAAACTTTTCCTCTTCATTGAAATAGAACAACAGAAAAAAATAATGTCCACCCTTCCTTGGAATATTACTATTTCTGACTTCTGTAACCATCTTGTCTATAGCTTGATACTGAGACAAAACCTAGAATGGAGTGATTTTTTAGTTTTATCAAACCAATGACTTCCATATCATGCTAAATAATATATGTTCCTATTGATTAAACTAGCAGTCACACACCAACTAGGTGATACAGATGACAACTCAAATATTATCTTCTTAATTGTGCCTTTCTCCAAGTAGGCTACCCTATTTCCAATTGCAAGCCTCTGATTTTTAAAAATCTGATTATCTCTTTTGTTCCTGTTGATTAATCATCCTTACCATACTGTACAATTCATTTCTAGGTCATGTTTGTTATTTGTTGTCCTATGTCAGAAATGTGAAGGACAATTAGGGATGCTTTTCTCATTAATTAGTTCACAACTGTAGCCTCTGTTCCTAGGACAGTGTGAAGGATACCGACAGTGATCAATGCATATCTGTTTCACGACTGGCAGAATGACTGGTATCTGGTATTTATTGACTGATTGGTCTACTGAACTTCTAAAATTTCAACTTACAGATTTATACAGGTGTAAACCTAAAATACTTGCAAATTTATCTCCAAGCAGGTTAACATAACCTCCTACTACCAGATGTGATGGACCTTGGTTTTCCACATTCTTATTCATTTTAACAAGATTTAGTATAGACCACCTAACTAATAAAATTGGCATATTTTCTATATTTCTTAATGTCAAGTTTATTTGCTTGGTTATTAACAAATCAAATAAGCTTCTATGCTAGGTTTATGAAATATGGGAATAAATTTCTTTGTAGGAACTTGGTCTACTTCTCTGTTAGGAAGATTATTTTTTATTTATTTTAAAAATAAATAAATTATTTTATATAGTCTAATATATCGGATTAAATTTGACTTTTAATTTAGTAATCAGTTTTCTTAATTTGCCATTTGCTTTTTAATTTAGAGCAGTATTTCCTGACACATTTTAATTTTAAAATACTATTAAATTGATCCCTTAATTTTTTCCTAGATTTTTCCTTTGCTAAGAAAATTTATGTCCTCTTCCTGTGTAGCACTATGTCATTGGTTTCCATCACCAGTTTTCTTTGAATTATGGCCAATACACCATCTCCCGCAGTATCACCTAGGTTTGCTTATTAAAGGTATAGATTGCAGTGGTCCTCCCAGACATATTGCATTATATTTCTCTCAAATGAAACTAAAATAATATGCATTTTGTAAGTTAAGAATACATTGTTCACATATATATACATATATACATATATATATTATAATTTGACATGATTGGTATATTTTCTAGCACTGCATTAAGATTACAAATTACTTTTAAATAATTATGAAATTATTTGTCTTGAATATACTATGTAAAATAAATATGAAAGTGATCTTCCAGTACTTTTTTGGGAGGGGTAAAAATTTTCATCATCAAATTTGTTTTGAATTCCTCATGACATGAACTCACAAAATCCATAAAATTTTCACTGTGTTACCAATTATCCATATATAACAGTGTAGACAAAGACTTTGTAAACTTGTGTAATAATTATTTAGTAGAGAAATCTAATTAATAACTGAAATATTTAGTCTTTTGTATAAGTTAAGAATTCCTCCAGGAATTTTACAGTTTATGCATCAAACTACTAATAATGATATAAAATGTTGCAAAAAACTTCTAATGTAGGTTGGTTTACATTATTTAAAAATTCCAAAGGAAGCACTACATATTATTTATTATGACATGAGCTGAGCATAGCAGTAAAGCTATTCATATTTTATTTTCTGCCATGGTAAGTTCTTTGCAAAGTGTTGTAGGGCACAAATTACCTTTGAAATTCTGGTCTTGTGCACTTTGAACTTGGTGATACATTTTTCAAAAGACATTGAATGTTCTCCGGAGAGGCAGCTTTACTTCAAGTGCAAACATACATGGTAACATTGGATGGCAGGTTTTCTTATATCACAGCTTCCCTTGTATCACTGAGTCTGACTTTGAAGATGAGCAAGATATCTACTTCCTTTGTTTGACCAAAAAGGATATTTCACAGTCACTAGGTGAAGAACAATGAATTATTCTCTAAAGTTGAATAAAGCCTTTTATTTAACACATTTAACACTATTTTAATTGGATTCTGTGGTACTGGTTTTCTAGTGGTATAGTAACCTATTGAAATACTGTCTCCTGAAAGTGTTATCATGAGCCATTAACTTCTGTATATAGTAAAACACATGGAATTTTTAGTCAGTGCCCATTCTGATAATTTACTGAAACTATGAAAGAAGCACCCTGATTACTGTTTCATACCAATATATATTTGCAATTCTGGTAGTGTGCCATGAAGCTCATTTTGTGGACTTTTCTTTGTATTGACGCTTTTCCTTAGATGAAAATTTCATCCAATTTAAGGGACTTTAGATTCACCTTTATCCCAGCGACTCCTAACTATCCCAGGTGATTGAGTTCTGTGTAATCAATGCTGTTTCTCTCTCAGTAGAGTGAAGGACCCCAATGCAAGCCTCTTTTGAGAGTGTTTCTGTAGAGGCAGAAACTATCGGTGTTTCTACGTCAAAAACAACCTTAGAGTTCCTAGGGCTATTTGGCCACATTGTAGGAAGAACTGATTAAGAATGAAGCAGAGAGAAGCATGGCAGAGAGGTGGATGAAGATGAAATTTGAGTCCAAACAAACTTGTTCTTGGCCTTTGAGTGACCTTTTTATTTATATAGGTAAAAAATTACCTTCACTTGTTTAAGACACTTTTAATTAGGTTTCAATTTCTTGTAAATAGACCAATGAAATAAAAAATATTTCAGTAATAACACCAAGTGGTGAAAAGTCAAATACTTTTTGTTCTAAGTATTGTCTAAGATATTATGGAGTATACAGAGACACAAAATTTAAAGCATGAAATGTAATTCTCTCCAAGATGTATAATGTCTGTTTTGATCTAGCAACTTTTCATAAACTTTAGATTGTCTATAATCAGTAACCATTATATGTATAATAGTCATGTTCTAAATATAATTTTAATAACATAATTTAATATATATGTTGTATTTCCTCAGTATTCTTTGTGCTTAAGTATAGTTTTGCTTGAAAACTCTATTAGATTTGTTTTTAAATTATGCAGATTTTGAATTTATTGGAAAAGAACATAAACTTGACTAGTAGCTTTTTTCTATGTTCCTATTTTATCTCCTAATTGTATACCTTTAAAAAATTCTTGACCTGTAAAATTCTAAGTTTGATAATCCCTTAGTGGCCTATAAACTATTTTTCTACTGCTTATTTTGAAATATTCTTATGGATATACTTTTCTATTTACTTTTGTCTTTTAGATTGAGGGGAGATGTATATACTTTAGTGTAACTATTCATTTGGGTGCATGAAAGGAATAACTTCTGAATATCAAAACAAATAGTTGTGATGGAAGGGTATAGTAATTACTATTTTAAGTGCTACAACCACTGTGCATCTTTAAAAAATTAGATTTTGGGGCCTCTGATTTATAAAAGCTTGGAGAAGACTCATGCATGATTTTAGTTGACTCCTGTTGTAGCTGATGCCTCTGATTTACTCACTCTCACATTAAAATGAAACAATGTTGAATAAACTTTACATCTAAATAGGTAGAAACCATATGGAGGATTATAAGTAGGGCGTTTATACTATGTGGATACTGGAAATCTCCACATGTGAATGGCTAAAATGTTAAAGTATAGGGAACATTAGTAAGCATGTGGCGTCTGGGTGTCCAAGTGCCAGTTTTTTTCTTTCTGTGAGGACAGATAATTTCATTTAGCCTAGAAGTTATTTTCTTTCCCCAAATACCAGGAAAGCTTTCAACAGTAAGAAATAGTTTCTGGCTATTCTCATGTGGCTGCTCAGAAATACCTGGTGTAAGTGGAATTGGAAAGGAATTGCACCTATGGAAAATTAAACCTACAAATCTATAATAGTGTCCTGAGAACACTTTCCACAAGAAAGTCAAGCTTGAGTCAATTTTTTGAGATTTGTTTAGAAGCTCTTATAAAAAGAAGTCATTAGCCTGACACAAACCAATTTGAGAACAGAACAAGGTTAGTGGGTGGTTTAGGAAAAAGAAGGGGGTCAAAATAGCAGAAGCAGATCTGGAACAGACCTAGGATAAAGAGATTCCCTTGAGGATACTTAGCTCAGTTTCACCATGTGTGTGAAAATGGAGTGGTTGATCATTTACACTAGAAGTACTCTCATAACTAGTTTTTATTGCTTTTGTATTGTTTGGTATTGTTGTCTCATAAGACAGACACAGAGACCACAAGAGGGACAGAGGACAAACAAACTTTTGGATCCTTTACCTGTTACTCATTAAAAACATAATTTATATTTTCTTCTGAAGCAGTCAACAATTTAAGAGTGGTTTTTGCTAAAACCTGTGTGTTCTCTTGGCCCTACAGGTGTGCAATACACAAAGCAAAATAAATCTCTACCTTCATTTTGAATCACTTTTTACCTTATAACTTTGGACAGAGGTATATTATTCCTTTAGGGAAAGCTGGCTAATCAAAGTTTATTACCCCTAAATTTACATAGCTTATCATCTGATTCCCCTTCAAGACTGAGGACAATAAGGTAAGAGAAACTAAAATAATTTTCAAGATTTTCAGGGTCACCTAATTGCCAGCATTTACAGCTTCCAGACTTATACCTGCAGGAAGCGCAAAGGACTTCAAGCTCAGGGTCACCTAGGACTCCAGCAGAACCCCACATGAGGGAAATGGCTTCAAATGGAGACATCAGCACACGGAAACAGCTTGCCTGGAAAGTCCTGAAGGTTCCTCTGGAGCTGCAGAACAAGGGCTGAGATAGTGATGGAGTGGTCCTAGCTCACTGTATGCCCCTCAAACTGGTCTCTATGCTTTTGTGAATGGGCCAGTCTGGTCCTCCGCCTCAGAGTGTACCTCTCCGGCCACTCACACTGGAGCCTCTCCCCTATCTGCTCCTCCTTTTCACTGTCAAGAAGCAGGTTGGTCTTTGTCAGCTCCTCAGGCTTAAGTCTTGCACAATTTTTTCTTACTTTTCAATGAAAAATTTTGCCTACATTTATATTTTTGCTTCATTATTCCATTTTCACTAAGGCAAGGGGTCATACTAGTCAGTGACAAGACCACATGGTATATTGCATAGCATATGTTTAGTCATATCCTCCTCCCTTAGCAAGTCTTCAGGAACTAGCACCGTATTTCCCTGAAAATATAATTGGGATTTATATTAATTTTTGTCCCAAAAGATGCAATACGGTTTATTTTCAGGGAATGTCTTATTTTTACATGTAGAGTGATCTACATTTATTCACATGTAGTGTACGTAATCTACACTTACTCAAATTTAATCATGTTATCTTCTCCTGGAATATTATCAGAATTCCCCAAACCCTGAATTCTGACCTGAATTCCTTGCAGCTCCATTTCCTACAGAACAATTGGCCCTGGTCTCTCAGGCCCAGCAACAGAGCTCTCCTGAAATGGGCACTGCTGTCCATGTAGCTGCTCACAGCACACTGGAAACGCAGCCGTCAGTGAGCGTATCCCAGGAATTCCTCCCCCAGTCTCTGCCTCTTGCAGGCTGGTAGCTACAAAGTTTCCATTAAAGCGCACGCTAGTTGAAGACTTACCAGAGAGGAGTGGCAGCAAAACTGGTGACACTAAAGAATGAAGGTCCACACAAAAGGGACAGAAAAATTGCAGTCACCAAAGCTCAGAAAAAATTTCTTTATTCCACACATTACATTAAGTGCATCCATTACAACACAAGGCACATTGAATTATGAAGGATCACATTAGACACAACCACGTCCACTTGTCAAGTGTGTACATTATTCATGGGTTGTGTCTGTATTCTGATTGGTCATTCATCCACAAGTTTTGAGTTCATCTGTTTATGTAGGCATTTACCTCTTTTCAAATGGTGCTTGCCTGGGTTAATTATTGTTTATATTATAATAAATATAATATAATAACAATATTTTATTATTATTAACATTCATTTCAAGTGTTAATGTAAATAATATTATTTATTTATATTTAATTATATGTTAATATTATTATACAAATTAATTAATACATCTACTGTGTTTTGCAACAAAAGTATTAAATGCCTCCATATGGCCGATAATCTTAACTGGCGCTTTTTTGGGGGAGAGGCTTATATGAGAATTAACCTGGAAAATCATACTAGGGCTTATTTTCCAGTTAGGTTTTATTTTTGGGGAAATGTGATTAAACAGAAAGATCATAGATTTATATAGTTTATTAGAAAAATATTTTCTAAGGGTCAAGTAAATAACAAACATAGTACAGTGAGCAAGGGAAGTAAGATGGGACTTGGCCCCTGGAAGCAGTAAACCAGCGCAGTTCCTTAAATTGTGTAACTGAAAATGAGGCTTTAGCTGGCCAGCTCTGCTGAGGAGGCTATGTGAGAACTGAACCTTGAAGAAGCGTGAGATTTGTTATGTAAATGAAGGACATTGAGGTGATTGGGAGTGGACGAATATTCTAGAATCAAGGAGTGGGGTTAATAAACTCAGCTCTATGGCTATAAGTAAGTAGGCTGATAAATGGCTTGGTTTTGGTAGCTATGTTTCTTCATTTTTAAAGATGAGAAGTATTTATTCACCTTGATTCCATCTTCTTTTAATGGGTTACTTTAAAAGTTTAGCTTTTTTAAAGACTATATTTTTTACATAGTGTAAACCTTGAGTCAGTCTATTACCAATGGCTTTTAATCATTTGGTTATATACTCACCTTAAGTTTGAGGTTACTAAGTAATAAGTTTGTCTTAACTTTTTGACATATGCATAGATCCTGTTTTTTTATAGTTGTATATTTTAAAAAGATATTCTTAGCTCACTTTATTCTAATACCTAGAAATAATTGAAAATCGAGATGTACGCATATCCTTTAAAATCTCATTGTCTCATTTTAAATGTAAAACTGATGATTAGACATTAAAAATAGACACAGTTACAAAAGAATGACACTAGCAGCTGAACAAATAAACCAATAGTTACACAGTAAATGTTTCCTTTTTTAGTGTCACTCTATGACTTCAAAAATTTTAAAATATACTCAATGTTATATATGTATTTTCAAAGGTAAATAGAACTCACTCATTACCACAATCGTGGTAGAGAGAAATAAAAGGAAACTGGGTCAAACTCTATAACCTGGGTGCTTTTGTGACGTTAGAGCCAGAAATACCCAAACATATTACACGCTGCTGAATTTGCCCAAAGCAACACATCTTTCAGTCTCACTTTGTCTTTTGCAAGGGTCTGTGTTCTCTTTTCCTTTTCTCTCTTCTTGTAGCAGCGCATGGAGAATAAAAATCTAGCTGTTGTAGAATTTCACAGTTCTCTGTGGGTTTCTTCACAGATAAAGTAATTTTCTCTGAGTAACTGGGGAAGAAGAAATCCTCAATGGTGCTTAAAAATCAGAATCTACCAGAGTGTTAGATATTGCTTTCATTTCCAACCATTTCTCTTAATGATTCAGGTTGTGTTTCATAATATACTGTAACTCAATTATTTCAGGAATGTAAGGATCTCTTTTGATTAGTTTTTGGTCTGTGACTCTTGTAATCCCTTGAAAGTATGTTGAATTTAATTAAAAATACATAAATAAATAAGCTTTTGCTGTTATATACAGTCATACGGATTTTCTGTCTGTAGTGGTAAAGATTTATCCTAAATGATTTTATATAACAGTGCCTGAATCTATTTCTCTGATCTTTTCTCACTGTCTGCACATACAGAGACAAAAATCATCTCACATATCTTTACAGTTTCTCATCTTCAAGTTCAGATTTGTTCTTTTGAGGGCACTTTACACTCCCCTTATTGCTTCACTTACCATTGCAGCTATAGCCCAACACTTTGAGTGCTTTATTTAAAAATATCAGGAGGGTTATTGGCAATAGGTTAAATTTAGTGACTGTACTAGCAAAACTATAGGTCTGTTTACCTCTTCTGTAGACAAACTATGATTGTGCAAAAAGGGAGAAAGCAACTGTATTTCCTTCACAAGGATAAAGTTGTTTCGATTATGTTATTGTAGCATTTCTCTGAGTTTGAGATGTTGACCTTATTCTTATAGAATCATTTAACTTTGGGTTTTGTAACAACTGGACAGGGGCAAAGAATTTCTGAAGTGAAATGAAATTATTCAAAATATAATATATTTTTTCCTATTTATTAAAAAAAGTTCAGACCAAGACTGAAGGAAATTTTTTTATTTCATGAAAAAAATAAAGCAGAATTTTATAATAAAACAAGAAGAGAATAACAAAAGCTAATGCATTCTCCATTGTTATCTTTAAAGTAGTTACTCAGAGTACAAGATATGGGCATAAAAGTTTCTCCAAAATGATACTAGCAACAACCTTCCTTTATAATTAAGAGAAACTAGCAGTGTGACTATCTTGTACTTTTTTCCTTATCTCTTTCCTCACCCTAGTTCTTTCCATTTGAGCAATTTCTTCCTATTTCACAATATCTATTTTACATTTTGGTCATTATTTATTCTTTCTCCTTCTTATACAAGATAGGCAATACAAAGTTTACACATGTGAATCAGATTTATTTCACTTATGAGTATGGTCTCAAGTTGCATCTATTTACCTAGAAATGTCTCACATTTACCTTTCTTTATGGCTGAAAAGAACTCCATTGTACAAAAAGATCACGTATTTTTTATCCATTACTTGGTTGATGGGCACTTGGGTTGTTACAAAGATTTAGCTATTACAAATTGTGCTGCTACAAACACAGGTGCACATATATCGCTGTGGTAGGATGTTTTTAATTCTTCCAGGAAGATACTCAGAAGGAGAATAGCTGGGTCAAATGGGACCTCTAATCCTAGATTTTTGAGGAATCTCTATGCTGGTTTTCACAGTGGTTCACCAGCAGAGAAGGGCTCCTTTTTCCCCCAGCCCCTCCAGCATTTACTATTGGTTAATTTCTTGATGATAGATGTTCTTTCTAAGGTGAGATGGAACCTCAGTGTTATTTTACTTTGCATCTCTCTAATGACCAATGATGTTGAACATCTTTTCATCTGTTTATTTGCCATTTGTATTTCTTCATCTGATAAATGTGTATTTATCTCAGATGCCCACATTTGGATTGGGTCTTTGAAATTGGGGCACCTAATTTTTGTAAACTTTTATATATCCTGGATATAAGTCTTTGTCTGAGGGACAGCTGGTTAAAATGTTTTCCTACTATGTGGATTAGCTTTTCACTCTATTGATAAATTCTTTTGTTGTAAAAAGATTAGCTTTTCACTCTATTGATAAATTCTTTTGTTGTACAAAACTCTTTAATAAGATGAGATCTCAGATGTTGATTGTGTAGTATTTCCCGTGTGACCTGGGTTTTGATCATGAATCTTTTCCTACACCTATGTCTTCAAGATTTCTATTTTCTCTTCCAGTAGATTTAATGTTTCTGTTTTAATATTTAGACCTTTGATCCTTTTTAATTTTAGTTTAGTGCATGTTGGTAGACATGACTCTAGTTTTAGTCTTTGGCATGTGGAAAGCCAGTTTTTCCAGCACCATTTATTAAAGAAACTATCTTTCTTCCAGTGAACATGTTTGGCCCCTTTGTCAAAGATAAGGTGGCTGAGTGTGTTTGGAGTCGTGTTTGCATCTTCTAATCTATTCCACCGATCCTCAGGATGCTTTTTTTTTTTTCTTTTTTTTTTTTTTTTGCCAGTACTATGCTGGTTTTGTCATAGTAGCTTTGCAGTGTGATTTCAGGGATTGTGATGCCCCCTGACTAGCCTTGGTAGGGTCTGGAGATTGCTTCTAAGAGCATTTTAAAAATGATCGTTACGGCTTTTAAAAAAGAAGGTGGGGGCCGGGGATTTAGCTCAGTGGTGCAGCATCTGCCTGGCAAGTGTGAGGTCCTGAGTTCAGTTCCCAGGACAGAAAAAGGTGAATCCAGCTTTGATTTGTAAGAGATTTATAAGAGTTTAGGGAAGAAAGGATCAGGAGAAAGGACCACAGAGGGCGACACAGGATTAGAAGAGTACAAGAGCATGCTTTATAAGAGGCTCAGATATTTTTGGGCTAGATAGAGGATGGTGGTCCTATAGACCCAGATAGTAGCCATGAAAATCCAGGCATGGCTATCCAAAGGATGAGCTGGTGAGGGATAACTTTCCATTAAAGCTGATTCAGTCAAGTGCCCAGGAGAAATTTTACCCCAGGAGTCAAAATCTGACCAAGGCTTGAAGAGACATACTCATACGTGGACATGCTCTTGGTCATGTTATTAAACTTCATTATCATGCTAGGCCTTAGTACTTCATCCAGTCTTTTTCAGCCATTGCAAGAGTAGCACCCTAATTTAAGTTACTTAAAACCAAAGTTTTAGGTGTTTCATTATATACCTTAGACATCTCAGTTGTCTAAGTGGTTTGTCAGTGTATCCTAACTGTCAAGGTTAGTGCTTTGGTCAGACCAAATCCTTAATAAATATTAGTTAAGCAAATGAAAGAGACAGTTTGGCCGAAAGAAAAAAGATAATCTCTTAATTCTGTGTCATAACCATAATGGAAAACACTGGAAATATCTGGGGTCAATATAGACTTAGGGAGTCACCGTAATAATAGTTTAATTTAGGCTCATTCTTCTCCCAGTGTGTACAACACCCAGTTCCTTCTCTGTCAACAGCACAGAATGCTAAGTGTGAGTTTTCTCCTTCATGCATGGACCATCTCAGCATAACCTTCTTAAACACTGGAGAATATTACTTGAAAGTTCTACAAACTAATCAGAACTATCATGAATTAAGTGTAATGTAGTATTTTGTCTATGTGTAAGAGGAATTAAGTAACAAGAAAAAGATGAATGTCAGCAGAAAACTGTGAGGACTTATTTGAGTGAAAATATATATGCAGGATTCCTTTGTATATGATTTTTTTAATCTACAAGAATATTGAATACTTTTGATTATCTATTGCTGCTATGATATGACCTATTCATGTTTACAATATGGTGGAAAAGAGAATAAAAAGGCCCAAACCTAATTATTCAGAAAAGGTCTATTTACTTTTTGGTGAACATTTTTAAAACACCCTCCCCCTACTTTGTTTGTTTAAATATGTCCATGTAATTTAGTTAATTTCTTAAAATTATGGTATGCCATATATTTCTATGTTAATAAAACTATGGCAACATTGCACAGAGGGTATCCTTCAGAACTCTGATGGTTTCATGGTCAGGTTGGTATTTGCAGAACACAAATATATGGGATTAATTCATTAGCACATGTATTACAAGTTTGAATTTTAAGATTAGTTATGATTTGCATCAAAACTTTATGTTATTAATAAAAATTAATGTTTTCAAGGTTTGTGCATGTATTTAAGGAACATGTTGGTCACTTGTCTCAGTCTAAATTCAATTAAGAGGCTGTAGTGCTTAATAAAATTGTTTTATAGCAGGTATATATTCATTTTCACATTTATGAAGTCTGCAAGCTCTATCATTTCTGTTGTATAGTTGATCAAGAGTGATTCATGATGAAAAAAATAGTGGTGAGAACAGAGAAAATCAAAACAATACTTTAGAAAAATCTAGTAATTCTCAGCCCATTAGCTCGGACTATTAGTTTACCAAAACCTCGGGTCATCTCATTTTAGTTGCAAGAAGTACACTTGAGCAGGACAGGGAGACTCAGAGGGTTTGTTCAGCGAGTGTGATATTACAGGTTGGGATTTTGAAAGTGGCTGTGTTTCTGGTGATACAAATGTCTAGCAAGTGAAGAGATGGATCATTGCACACGAGGCATACAGCACTGTGCATGGAGACAGAAAATCGTACGTGGCAGGATACAAAATTCAGTCACTTTAAGTAGCTTCTCCAGAAAAATGCTAAATAATATTGAAATTAAGGGAAGCTATTTTCTTCCTGACTTTAATAGAATCATAGTGTGAGATAATCTGAAATACAGCTTTTAAAATATTTTTAAGGATAAGTCATTCCCACTGTGAAAAAAATCAAATGCATGCTGTATTATTTTATGTACATTTTCAGTGTTTAGTTATAAGATCATGTTCTCTCTCAATCATATTTATTAATAGGCAGAATATATCCCTTAAATACCAGTTCTTATCTATCTAGCTTTATTTTTCCCTCCAAAGCACTATGTCAAATATTTTGCTATTTTTCTAATTTGTCAATTCCCTCCTAACATTTGCACGTTTTTCTTATAGCTTAAGTCTTTTCTCTTGTTTTTAATGAGATACTGGTAAATTTCATATTATATGTAGACTTAAGAGAGTAATATCACTTTCTTGAAAAGTATTATCTTATTAATTCTGCTAAGTTCTAGATAGATATGAAAAAGTGCTCTGGCATTCTCCTGAACAGTGAGGAGACTACAAAGAGTAAAATGTAATGTTTATTTGTTTAAAAAGTGAAAAGAAGATTTTGAATGTTTTCACCATAATTGAGAAGAGAAAATCTGAATACCCTATTCTAAATGTTGTACCATGTATCACATGGTACCTCATAAATGTGTTCACTTGTTACATATCGGTTAAAATGTTTAAACATTAAAATTATTTCTTTAAAAGTTGTGTTAGTTGTTTTGTAAAAGGAAAATAATGATACATGGTGGTCATCTTTAAAATTTAAAAGTGTGGGTAATCCAAGAGCCATCACTTTATAGTGAGTAGAGGGAAGAGCACACATCTAGAGCTGGGGGGAAGCTCAGAGCTAGAGGACATGTTTACCACGTGTGGGTTCAGTTTACAGGTCACACACGCACACACACACACACACACACACATACACACACACACACAGTGTCCCTCCTATTATAATAAACTAGCATTTTATAAAATCTAGCCTAAAAGATAAATTTCTTGGAACTACTGATCAATTTTTGAATCCTTTTTCTTCGTTTCAGTCTCTTCATTTGTTTAAAGGAAGGCATTTTATATCCTAAGAATGTAGAAAATGTACCCATAGGTCTGGGGCAAGATTCTCTGCCTTGTTTTCTAGTAATCAAAGCTGTGTAAAAATACTTCAAATTTTACTTTAAGAAGAAATAATCTACTTAAAATTCGACACTCTTTGACTAACTTTACTTCTAAAGTAAATCTTTAGTTTATCCTTATTCCATTTGATTTATGAATAAAACTTTTAAAGGATATATTTTTCCTATTAGTACAATTTTTGCCCCAGACTATGTAAATTCAATGTTCAATATACTTTTGGTAATAATTTTCTAAATATTTGAAATTGAGATCACATGTTCCTTTGGCTTTAATACCACTTTAAGTGTTTTGGCCTTAATATTATTTCAGGAAAGACATCTTAAATTTTTGAAATAGTTAAGTATGGCTGGATTATGGTTTATACCCAGATATCCTCCCACAGCCCCCTGTGGTCATGCTGGAGCGTTTGGAAGGTGGCTAGAATAGGGAGCGCAAATGTGGACTGAGGGTGTGATGCTGAGATTAAGTATGCCCCACCCTGGGTATGAGTGACAACGCCCCAAAGGTTTACAGCCTGGATAGAATATAAAGGGACGGAAAGAAGGCAGGCTGCTTCTCCCGCTGTGGTTGCTTGCTGCTTCCCTGTCTCCTGTCTGCTTGCCATGGACTGTTTCTCTTCTGCAGGGCTTCTCTGCATGCCACCCTGCCTTGAAGCAAACTATGTGCTAAAACCGCTACAACCTGTGAGCTAAATAAACCTCTCTTCCTGTAACTTTGGTGTTGAATATTTTGTCTCAGCAATGAGAAACGTAACTAGCACAGCATGTTACAGAGTACAATATATTATTTCCGTGCATGTTTGCCTAGTATAATGATTAAATCATGGTAATTAGTATACCGTCATTTTAAATATTTCTCATTTTTTATTGTGAAAACACTCAAAATCTTCACTCTTGTTATTTTAAAGATGTGATGCATTCATGTTAGTCAAGGCACCCTACTGTTCAAAGAGCGCTAGAACTGATTCCTGCTATTAACCTGACCATCTCTCTGTGCGTGAGTGGATAAAGAAAACAGTGATAACCATGTAGTATTACTGAGCCATAAAATAATGAAATCTTATAATTTATGATAACACAGACAAGCCTAGAGGGTGTTATCTTAAGAGACGTAAGCCAGATACTGAGAGAAATACCACATGACCTCACATGTGGAATCGAGAAAAGCTAGAAGCTGCGAGCAGAACAGTAGGTACCAGAAGCTGCAGAGATTAGAAGAGAGGGAAGCTGGGGAGAAGTGGGTCAACAGGTACAGTGTTACGGATAGAAAAACACTTTCATGAACATTTCTCAGTGGTGGCATGTTGATTGTTTATATCTTTTTTATTTGCAAATTAATTGCACTGTCATTATAAAATGCAGTTTTACATTCTGCTTTAGGAAATTACTTGGCATTTTTCTTTGTCGCTTAATGCGGGGCCAATATTTCAAACGTTTTTATGAGCAATTTTTAGAACATGGGCCGGGGATGTAGCTCAGGAGCATAGTGCCTGCTTGGCAAACTCAAGGTCCTGTGTTTCATTCCCAGTACCTACAAAAATTGATTAATTAATTAGCTATGATATATCCTTTGTGAAGTTCAAAGTTTTCTTTCTACCAAGCTATTTAAACAATGTATCCCTCAGATTTTATTGTTTTCTCTCACCTGCCTGTTTTATCAAAGATTTAAAGACATATCTTAATTATCCTGTTACCCATTTTTCTTTTTATTTCCAACAGTTTTAATCTCCGTATTTGGATTACAAAATAATTCTGTCTACCTTAATTACAAAAGTTTCCTCATTTTAGCAATAAAAGTTACATTTTATTTCCGTAATATTGTACACAATGCCAAGAAAGACGCTGGGCCTTACTTGGCATCGTGTCTGAAAAACAATAGACAAGAAAAGTTTAAATGCTTGGGAAAGGCAATATCCAGTGGGTAGCATTAGGGACAGTGAAAAATGCTGCCCCCTTGGAGTTTATACTCAGGAGGACGAAGGCACGAGGTGTATTTGCTGGGTGATTAATTTTCTTTCTGCATCTTGTACCAGTCTTCAGGGTGCACATTTTTCACCTGTCCTTCCTGTCTATCAATTTCCTTTTAAATGATGTAGTCAAAAAGTCTTATTTTACAAAAATGAGTAATGTTTGTAGATTTATATTAAACCTTACTGCACACAAACTCAAGGAAAACTTTCCAAGAGACTTCAACCTCTAAAACTAGAAGGATGTCCTATTTAAGGAGATATAACATCAGGATCTATCACTTACCCACTCGATTTTTATCTACAACATGAATTGCTCTGTTGGAAATTGTTTTAAACTGTTGATATAATGCCATCATTGTAATCATTATTCAGTATTTACTGACCATGTACCAGGATCCATTAAAAATTTTCCATATCCTGAGCATATTAAACACAGGAAGGAGCAGTGAAATGGTAAATGCTGTTCTTTTATCCTTGGAAACTTACCAAGATGTTGGAAAAAAATCATAATTTGTCTTTAGCAATGTATCTGCACAATTTAACTAAGACCTAACTAGATTATTTATTTGTGAGGTAGAACCAATGAGCTCGGATCATTCTGGTAATTAATGATGGCACTTTAAAACTGAATAAATGTAATACACTCTAAGTATTTTGGACATAAAAACGAAAGCGTTCCCATGCATCTTCTCCAAGGTTTGGGAAAGGTTAACAACAAGGGCACAGGCCTTTCTTAGCAGAAATGTTTGTTCTTGGCACATAGCAAGTAGTTTGGAAGTCGAGAGTTCTTATTTGTGAAGTGTTTGCAAATGCCGCTGCTAGTGTCCAGGATCCTTCTGTTGTAGGCAACTCAGTTAGATAGAAATATTACAGGCAGTTAGACAGGGCCGGGCCCTCAAAGGAGCCAACGTGAAAGAAGATACCTTTGGGCCAGACCTCAAGACAAAGGACTAAACAAATGCACCCCATACCTCCCTAGGTGTAAATGTCAGGGATTGATATTCTAAATAAGTAGAAACCACCTTGAAAAAGTCAGGAAGTCACTAGCCCCTCCCCTCCCACAGGAAAAGCCCTGCTCTGTGTTCATGCCCTCTTGCTACAGGACTCGCTTCCCCATTTGATCCCAGTTTACTCAGTTTTACCTGAACAATTACACTTGCAGTCTTATTGGCTGACCATAGTTTGGTCCATTTCCCCTAACTTGGACCCACCTCATCTCATGGTTTTTCTTTATAAAAGTCCCTAGAAAAGACAGAGTCCTGGGTAACCCAGTCAGGCCCCCCTTCTGTCCCTCTCTTGGAGAAGCTTTCTTTCCCTCAATAAATATGTTCTGCCCTTAACCTCCATTGCTCCTAAAACTTATTCTTTGATTTTAGAGCACATGAACTCGCCCCAGATAGCATTCAGGTTGGGAGTTTTTATTTTCCTGTATCACTTTGATCCTCTCGGTAGGGCTTCCTTAATGAAGGAAGGTTTTCACTATGTGGGCACCTAATCACAAGTTCATCGAGGCGTTCTCAGCACACCACCTGCTTTGCAAGCAGAAAGGAAAAGGAAAGTAGGAAGAGCAGGGAACAGACACTAATATCAGAAAGGGAAAAGAGTTTTAGAAGATCTGTTTTTTCTTTTTTTGAGATAGGATCTCACTATATAGCCCAGGCTGGCCTTGAACTCATAGCAATCCTCCTGCTTCAGTAGAATGTCTCTGCCTATATCTCATGGCCAAAATTGTGTAGCATGTGTACCCCTAGCTGTACTGTAAAGTGTTCTGAGGAGTCAAGTGTTTTTAACTGAATACAGTGTCATTGTAAACAGTACCAACTTTCCTTGGAAAGGACAAAGGGAGTTTCTGTTATCATTAACAATTTTCCACAGGGACCTTTCTTATATGAGAGTGTGCTGCCCAGTTTAGGTAAGTGCTGCTATGCCCTGACAGAGACAGGCAAAACTGCTGTCGCCCACGGAGTGCTTTCATAAGAATTCAAAGAAAATGGCATCACTACACGCAGCCTTGTATCAGGGCACACAGCTGGGCAAATGGATCGTGACTACCTCTTTGACAAGATGACTTTTGCAGTGAACAGTCTGCATAGCTGTAAAAAGGAATATCAGGGACACAAGCAAAGTAGGAGGAAATGATTAGTGATTGCACTGGGTTTCCTTGACACACATCCAGTTGGTTTTGATTCTTCTGCCCAGTTCTTTTGTATTGGCTGTGACTATATTTAGTTCTCCATGAAATTTTCCTGATAGCTGACAAGAAAAAGGGAATACTAAATTCCTACTTTCTGAGGATATGTAAAAAACACCCCTCTAGTTATCAAAAGAGATATTGATAAATAGGTTATTAAAGAAATATTAAGAGTGATAATAATTACTGTAAGAGTATGCAAGAGACATATTTTAAGCTGATAATACTCTCTTGTGCACCTGAAGGATGCACTGTAGTAGAAAATCTGGAACTGGAGAATGAACAGGACTTTAATGTCCATCCTTCACCCTCCTTCTGGATCTGGGATACTTTTTCCCTTCCTGTAGAATAACTTAACAGTCCAAAAGGAGGAGCATGATATCTCTAAGCTACAATTGAATTTATGTCATCTCCCCTGTTTGATCTTGATAAAGACTGTCACCGTCATTGTCAATGTGATGGTGTTTGCAGCACATAAGATACGATCCTCTCTAAATGGGACTCTTGCCACTTACCCTTAACTGCCTCCTTTTAAGGTACTTTGTTAGACAGGGTTATCAAGAGTGAGTGTAGATCTTCCTTGAAGGTAGCAGATTTTATTTTTAGCACATTACTCCTCACCTTTTCTCCCATGTAGCCACGGATATTTTGCTCTATTTTTTAAAGGAGAAGTTAAATAAATAAAATACAATCTCTGTAAGGAAATAGCCATCATGGTGCGACTTTATCATTGGAAAACGATGGAAGAGACTTTAAGAAGTCATTGAACTCTGCTGTCATCCTACTTTGGCCATTTGCTGAACTACTGAAATCCAATAGTGAATGTCCTGTTAACAGTTTTACAAAGATCTTTCTTGATAATCCTTTTGTGATAGTCATTCTTTTGAATATTTCCTTATGTCTATTTATTCATAATTCACATATTATTCAACATTTATTTTGTATTCTACACTACACAGGTGTGAGCAGAGTGGGTGGAGTCTATCCTGAAGTTCTTTTTCTCTGTTTGCATTGCTTCTCTTTAGCTTCAAGTTTGCTTTCGTCCAGCTTGGGGTGAGATGAAACAATATTTAGGAGTTCAGAGCTTTGGGCAATGAAGAAACAGTGGATCTAAGACACAAAGGGGCTGCTCTTGTTATTTCTGAAACTGTACTAATAAACCTGATCCATGATCCAGCCACTCACAGATCCACACACTCCTTAGTGACCCACACTTGCCTTCATTTCCAAACTCTTCCAATAGAAGGCTCGCTAGTCTGCAATGAAAATCTGTTGTTGAGGGCTAGATTTTCTGCGTGATTTGCTACAGCTTCCACATCAACAGTAGCTCCTTCCCCTTGCAATTTCCTGCTGAAGAGATGCCTTCTTTCCTTAAATTTCTGGAATTGCCCTCTGCTAGATTCAAATTTTTCTTCTGCACCTTCTTTACGTTTCTAAGTCTTCACAGAATTCAAGTGTTAGGGCATTGCTCTGAATTCGGCTGTGGCTTAATGAAATGTGGCTAGTTTGAGCTAACCAGATGGTTAAAAATTTTCCACATTAGCAGTGATGCTGTTTCACTCTCTAATCATTTTTTATTGAATGACTAGCCTTTTAATTTCCTTCAATATATTTTTCTTTGAATTTTCAACTTGATTATTTTTCACAAGGTGTACTTTCAGTTTTTCTCCACTCTCAGTATGCCATCTTCACTGAGCTTAATAATTATTAGCTTGTGGCAAAATGAAAGCTATGTGACCTCCCATTCTTGTAAGGGGGATTGAACTCAGAAACCTTGCTATATCATCCATCCTTTTTAATTTTTTAATTTTGAGACACAGTCTTCCTATTCTACTAAATTACCCAAGCTGAGCTCGAATTTGCAGTCCTCCTACTCTAACACACAGAATTTTGACATTAGAGGCATGCACCATGAACATTATAGAGTTTTAGTTATTCATTGGCCTCAATTTGAAATGACACCTCAGGAAACAGTATGGTCTGAATAGAGGAAGGAATTATGAAAGTGCTGGCCAGTGGGGTAGGCACACAGTGTTTACTGATTAAATAAACTATTGGTAAACTGTTGCCAAACTGCTGACAACAGATTTGTCTCATGCAGCATTACCACAGACTTTTATTTTTTTTTTCTTTTTTATAGTGGGAATTGAACTCAGGGCCTCAAGCTTGCCAGGAAGGTGCTGTGCAGCTAAGCTACATCCCTGGTGACTTGTAATTTTTTAAAAAAATATAATTTCTGAAGAGCAATTATGTGCCACGTAACAGTTGTATTAGTTAGCATTCTCATCACTGAGACCCAGAGTCTACACCCACAATTTAAAGGATGACAGGTTTAATTTGCTTCTGGCTTCAATCAATGACCAGCTGGTTCCAAGGCAGAAACACAGGATGTCTTGGTTACTTTTCTCTCATTGCTAAGACAAAATACCCAATGCCCAAAAGTAAGGAAGGAAAGGTTTATTTAGCTCACAGTCTGGAGGTTTCAGTCCACAGTCAGCTGCTCTAAGGCACGGGCTGTGTCCAAGGCAGCCAAACACAGCAGAAGCAACAAGAGAAAAAAGTTGGGAAGCAAGCCTCTTTCCTTCCGCTATATTATATGCGGGCCGTCTGCCCTGGGGGCTGCTCCTTAACATGCACACCATCTCCATTCCTTCCTTTTCCACAAGTTCAGGATGTTTACAAGGTAAGGACACTGGTTCCCTACTGAATTAAACTGCTCAACTTCTCAAGCTGACACAGCGTATCAACAATAATATAGGGGGAGGAGGAGGAGGAGGAAAGACAGCAAAAGCACTCTGTTCACGGCACCCAGGAAGCCAAACAGGGCAGCACCAGCGAAGGAGCGAGGGACAAGGCATTGATCCCAAGTCCACATTTTCATGACCCACCCAAGCAAACCTGGAAATGTATTCCACCAATTCCTGCAGTGGATCCCAAAGCCAATCACAGTGAAACTCAACCCTCACCACCAAAACAGTGTTTCAGCTGAGAAAAAACTGCATATACATTGCAACTACTTGTATCCTCGCGTAGCTCATGTTTAAAACTCTAGATTGCATTATTTCTCATGTTTAATTTAATGTTATGTTGTTTTAGTTATCATTGGTCCTAGGCATAGCAAACTCACTGCTAATCCCTGAAGTGAAATTAAAAGTGATCAAGGACTGTAAAGTCACCAAATTAGTGATGGTTTTTACCCAGCAGTTAAGCATGTCACATTCCACAGAAGCTATGATCTTGAACAACAGCAAAGTGATGGATGCTGTTGCATTAGCTTTCTTGAATGCAATAAACTAAATTTACATAGAGCTTATATCAGATATGGAGAAATTTCTAGTGAATGAAATGGAAGACCAGATACAGAGTATATTCTTCTCAGCACCACAACAAGCTATGGCCAAAACAAAAAGTTCATTAGTCATGTGGAAAACTGACTATCCAAAATCTTTCTTGGGCTGGGACCCTGTGGCCAAGAAGGGTCCAAACAGTATCTGGAAGAGGACACTTAAGAGGTCTCTCTATCACTTCAGAGGTTTTGCAAATGGTGTAACATTCTCAAGGCTGTAGTTGAAATGACAAGCAGCTTCAAACTGAGTGCAGATGGTGGTACTGGGGAGCTGTCCGAGGTGGTTCCTGAGGAACTGCCGACTAGAGAGTTGTTGAATGGCAAAAGAAACACGTATCTGAAATCTAGGCAGGAGAAAAAGGAAACCGCATGAAAAAATGAAAGAGAAGCAAAGCCCTTCAGACAAGTCACACGAAGCGTTTAACATAAATTTTTGTAGAGAATAAAAGTTCCTTTCAAAGTCTGAAAACCTAGACTCCAACAACTGAAAGGAGGAGGGCAAAGCAAGGAGGGCGGGGGGGAGGGAGATGAGAAGAGAGGTTGTGGATGGAAGTTAGAGCTTCAAAAAGGAACACACCCAGCTTGTTATGCAGAACAGTGAGCCATCTGATTGGGTGAAACATACTGTATGTTCAGGGAAGTGAAAGAATTTGGAAACCTAGATTTACTCAAGATTATGAAATGTTGTAGTTGTTGAAATATGAACATTTTAATTTACATTTTTAAAGTACTGAGAGTCCATTGAATGTTTCTAAGCAGTAAAATTAAATAATCAATAAATATCTTAAGAGGATAGAAATTGTGATAAGTGCAAAATGGAACAAAGAGGGTACATTCTGAAAAAGCAGACACAACAAAAGATTATTGTTATAATACAGCTATGAACTAAAATGATGGCAGTGGGAACAGGAGAAAGACAGAAGTGAACTTATTTCAGAGAAAAATTTAGAATGGCTTACATAGATATATGAAGCCATTCTAAATATTTCTCTGAAAAATTTAGTGTGTGTGAAAGTATTACTAAAGGAAGATGGAGAGGTAAATGTCTGAGAGAAGGCAGCAGCAAGAATGGACAGACTCATCAAGAGAGTACTATGTCCTGGAGACGAAGGGGGTTATTCAATAAGAAGAAATATCTGTTGGTTAACCTAAACTGAGAATTAAACAATATCAAGGTTAAGAATGAGCCATTGTTTTATTGACTCATAGGTAACTGATCAAAAATAGTTTTAATAAGTTTAAGAGTAGAAAAGAGAAAGCAATGGTTTGAAGAGTAGAGTCTCCAAAAACACGAACACTGACCATAGATTGTGAAGTAGCAAAATAAGAAGGGAATTTTAAAGAGCTTGCAAAGTTAACTAATTTGAGATAAAATATTTTGTGCTTTTGCTAATATAGATTTGTGGCCTGAGATAAGGGAGCCAGAGGAGAAGGAGATACAAAGGCAACAAAATAGAAGCAGTTTTAAGTAAAGTTCAATGTGAGGCAGGAAGATTTGAGGTTAAAAAATAAATGAAATTTTGCCTGTTCCTCAGAGATGTATAGAAATGAATAAATAATATTCAAAGGTACAAAGAACTGTAGGCCTGAAAGGGAAGATATATTGAGTATAATTCGGAGGTGCAGAGGGGAGAAGTGTGCAGAACAAGGGTGGTTTTCGTCTCCAGGAATTTCAAGAAGAATGGGGGAGCCCCGAGGCATGTGAGAATGTTCTCTAGCAATCATTGTGATGGTTATATTAAGAAGGTTGCTGAGCAACAATTGGACAAATAACAAATAAAATAACACATATATGCCAGACATGTTTTCAGTATTTTTAATGCATTATTTTATTTAATACCATAAGCCTTTTGGGAATTCACTGTTATTTGTATTTTATAAAATTCATTTGTTTTTCATTACTTCACTTTTCTTGATATAGATCTTTATGGCTCTGTATGTTTCCCCCATTTATTTTAGTATATTCTATAGATATTGATATATGTTGTTTTTATATGATAATTTTAAAGAAATTATATAATGTAAGTAATACTTTATACAACTCTAAATAAGACATTTTGAGAAACACTGTCTTTAGAAAGACATTACTTTCTAATTATATTAGCAAGTGCTACCTTTGGCAAGTGCTATTTGTAGCCATTCTACTTGACATAAAATATTAATTCTTTGTAATTTGAGATTATGTGACTTTCTTTTGCAGTTGAAATGAATGTTTACCCTTTACTATCAGAGTATATATATATATATATATATATATTCCATTATACACTAATAAAGTCTATTTTATTGATTGCATTATTCTCATCCACATCTTTATTCTTGGCCCACTTGATCTATCTCTTACTGAAAATAGAATGTTGAAGTCTGCTGTGAACTGGCCTAGCTCTCGATGTTCCCATGAAAAATGGTGGGAGGGTGGAGAAATAAAGATAGGAGATGACAGCTGAGGTGAAGTGGGGCCCTCTGCTCTGGTGGGAGAAAGTAACGGCCTGAGAACTGCAGAGCATTTACTTATATGCTCAAGAGGTTGGTGTTAATGTCAGCCTTTCTTCCTAGCAACTTGCTTGCAAGCTTGAACAGTTTGTTCCGTGGTTGGAGGGGCTCTCCATGTCCTCCGACTCTGTCTCAGCTGCACACACGTGGTTGATTTCCACCAGCCACTCTACATCTCCTTTTCTGTTTTGTAGTTATAAGCCATGAATGGTCAGCTGAAGTTTGAGAAACTGTGTGTGAAGAACTCTGTAGAAGACTTTCTCATTCATGAACCCTTTCTGTTCTGAGTGAACTTACTCATTTAGGCTAAAGATTCTCAGTCTAAGGATTTTAGGTACCTGTATTTAGTAAGTTAACACTGTACAGTCCATTAATCCATAACAGTGGTGAGTTACCAGTATAGATAGCAATTGTCAGAAGTTGTTAAGTGATTTGACCCTTTTTACAGTTAACATATTACTGTGGCATTCTTTATACAGTTTGTGGTTATACTTTTCTGCTGGATGTTTAAAACAAAGTTAAGGTGAGATCTGTATTAATCAATTTTTGCTATCTATCAAAGTTAGTTAAGTCTCCTCAGGATTTACCTCAGAACCAAGAAGAGCATCTCTTAGTTTTTCTGTCAGTGTCAGCCATCCAGACTCATAGATCTGGGTGAGTCATGACCTTTGCTTGACCGGGTTCATCGCTGTGGAAGTTTGGGAGATATTTTTTCTTTCCAGGTAACTCTCATTGGCATGCTGTACATCATAGAATCACTTTCCTCAGTGGTCCCATAATCTCCTTAATCAGAGAGGATCAGGGACTCAACTGAGTTATAGGATGTCGCAGCAGAGGTTCTCTTAAATCTGCAGTCCTCATTGACTTCAGAGGGCTAGGGCCAAATACTTGTTGTCCTCTTAGGCCATCTATCGCTCTAATTTTTGGTCTCCAAAACTCAGTTGTTTAATGTCCAAAAGGGAAGATTAATGACATTATATGGTAGTGGAGGCAGTAAGTTTAATATTACTCTCTTATTAGAATATCAAACGCTTTAGAACATAAAATAGAACTGTTATTTTCTAACAGCCATGGATATTCTAATATTTAAATCCCTATAGAATGTTAACAGGCAACAGTTAACATATTTTTACACAGAAATTTAGAAATGAAAACCATACATAACATTGCAGCATGACAATCATGATATTTTGTAACATAGTTAAATTTTCATTTTGACATAACCTAACCATTTTAACCAATCATCTCTATCTAATACATAGAAGCTTTTACCTAATTTCTTGTATTTTAATGGGTTGTACATCACAAGTTTTTGTTAAAGACAGAGGTCTGAATCTGAAAGAAAAGTCTTATCTCCATAAGCAATCTTTGTTTTACATTTTGGAAGACTTGTACATCTGAAGGCATAAATACATTTAACATACCATGAGATTAACAATAATGAATTGTCATGCACATGTGAAAACATTCATTTCTTAATTTAGTTTTATACCAAAAACATCTTATGTGAGAAAGCTTTATTGTATTTTTCTAGAAAGCTTTACCTGTTGACCAATGACCAAATTACTGGGGGTGTCTCCAAAGAGACTATGGAGATCACTGGGATCACCTAATTAATGAAATAAGGTTGGCCATTCCTCTGTTGATCAACTGGAGTCCTAACCAATAATCTGTCCCCACCCTAAGGAATTTTTGCTAATTATCTTAAATTTTCTCATGACCTGCAAGAAAACTACTTTAGATATCATTTAGATCAGCTGTTAACCCAGGTGGAGGTATGATTTTAAGTCAATAATCAAAATTGTATTATGAACAAATGATATAAAAATGCCAAAGAAAAAAAGAAAAGAGAAAAAAATTGCTGAGCTTAAAAAAGGAACAGCTTGACAAACAAATAAACAAGTACACAGCTGAATAGGTTAAACAAACAAACAAACAACTATCTTACAAAATGTGAGTTCATTCAAATATATTTTGACCAAATTGAATTATAATAACTCTATTATAGTTTTAGAGATTTATAATTATAAACAGACTAGTCAGAGTTTGTTGTTTATCAATTTGAAGAAGAATTTGGAAGAAATAAAATCTTTTATCAGCAATGAATACTTTTTATATTTTATATTAAGAATACTGGTAACTTTTACCTCAATTATCTCTATAGACTCTATCATCTCCTCAGAATGTTGATGCCCATTTTGATTACCATCTTCAGGGCATTTTGAGTCAATTCCTTCAATAGGCCCCAGGTTGGATACAGCCTCATCCTTGCTTATCAGTTGTAGAACAGTCTTTGAGGCATGACTGTCATCAGCCTTTTGATAGGTAAAGTGAACTTCTCCAGATATGAGTTCATGATACAGCTGGAAAGCGTGCTGTAGCAAAACAGGAGCATATCCTTGACCTCAAATTAGCTTGTTTTGCTTTACTTGATTGAATTGTAATTGTATACACTGCCAAGTGAGGTGGAAGGTACTGATTCCCCCTTTTGCTTTTGTATTACAAAATGTGAGTACATTTAACAATTCCTTAAAATTGGGGGTTATAAAAAATTTCCATGGTAAGAGAATACAAACGTTTTTACAAAACATTTGGAAGATAGCATTCATATATGCTGGGCCATTATCAGTCTTAATTGCCTGTAGGCACCAAGGTGACTAGAGACATCCAAGCAATGAGCAATGACATGTTGAGCTGCTTCACCAGTGCAAGCAGGAGCAAAACAAATCCTGAGGAAGTGTCTACTAAAGCATGGGCCTTGTGTAAAAAGCTAAACTCATGAATAGGAGTGCCCTGGAAATTGGGAATTGGAACATAAATGACCAATAAAACAGGAATCTTGCAAGATCCCTATGGCAGCTTGTAATTTAGTCTTTTGTGTGGAAGAGAAATGTGTATCCTTTATTTTGGAAGAAGAGGCTGTTATGTAATTCCCCCAACCCTAAGATGACCCATCCGTGACAATGGAAGCAAACTGAATTAATTTGTCTGAAGGATAATGGTAATCAAGAAGTTAGCCAATGCAGACTGCCAAGGGGATGAAAAATGCCATAACCACTGGGTTGAACTGAAGAAAAAGGAACAGTAAGAGTTTGCACCTCACAACCAAAGCCACTGCAAAGGACCCCAAGGCTGCCCAAAACCCCAGCATGCAGATATTAAGTTGGTCAGAGATAGGACAATGCAAGAGAGCTTTAGAGACAGATTAACTTTATCTAAGACAGTTTTAGCCTCTGACAGAAGCATTCCCAGGGAGGTGGGGCCCAGTTTCCCCTGAGAATAGCACAAGGAGGAGCTAAATCATGAGTAGTTAGCTTCAGATCTGGGTAAAGCCAATCAATATTACCAAGTGAAGTCTGAAAGTCCGTTACGGTTAATCTGAACAGTTTGGGACAGAATATGTCTTTGTTGGATAAAGTGAACCAACTGTGAAAAGACTGTATCAGTTTGTACCCTTTTGGATGCCACCACCAGGACTGCCACCATTCAAGTGGAATGTTGCTTGAATGTTCAAACCTCAGTGCTCTCACATCGCACTACAAAACTTAATACCTGTTTGTAAAATACCAAAGCTTTTCTATACCAAATAAATTTAGGAATGTAAACCAGGCAATCAACCATATTAGGAATCAAGAGAAAACTAAGGAGGTATGAAAACCTTTAAAATCAGTAGCATATCTTGTATTGGTATTAAGAAAAAGACTATGATTAAAGCAAGGCAGTTTTATTAGCTGTATAATCTAAAATGAGGAAATTTTTTAGCTATACCTCTAAAAGATCAAAGTTAGCACTTAAAAAATGTATTGGGCAAGGTTTCCATTTATGGGAATGATGTTCTTTTGAGTAAACTTTTAAAATATCCTTATTATTGTCAATATTAGGAAATATGGTTGTTTTAAAATAAAGGCAAAGTGTGTTTTATCTTGAGGATGGAGAGGGATAGTAAAAAACAGTCTTTTAAATCAATCATCTAGAGGGAAAAGAGTCCAGGCTTCTTTTAGTGCCAATTATAATGGAGAGAGAGAAAGCAGCTCTATTCCCTGCATCGCTGCCTTAGTTACTTTTCTCTTGTTGCTCAGAAAAAATACCTGAAGCCTAAAATTAAGGATGGAAAGGTTTATTTAGCTCACAGTTTGTGGAGGTTTCAGTCCAAGGCTGGCTCCAAGGCGGAGCGGCACATGGCAGAGGGCAACAGTTCAGGGAGGCAGAAAACAGCAAAAGCAGAGAGAGCAAAAAAGGAGTCGCAGCAAGAGCAAGCCTCTTTCCATCTCTTTTTTTTTTTAATTTTAAAGTGAAAAAAAATAACAAAATAACAGCAAAGACAAAAACAATAAAAATGATACAGAATTTCAATCAAGATGATAGGAAATTAACAATGGTTGCTGTGTTACACATTGTTCTCTTCAGTGAAATTGCTTAGATTATCAGGTATAAGAATGTAAGATTGATCAGATGAAGAAAATAAAGAATAATAACAAATTAGAATGATGCAGAGCTTTAATATTGTGCGCAGGCTAACTGCGTACTCATGATCCCAGCATTGGGACATGAATCTATCCGAAACCCTGGAAGTCCACCCGATGGCTACCTGAGGCTGGGGGGGGGGGTTGGAATCTAGACACAAACCAAGGCAGAGGCAGAATGACCTTTTCCACACTGTGCAGACCTGTAGCTGCCACACCGAGGCCAGCCACACTTGTGTCTAGCAGCACTTTAAAATGTTTTTCCTTTAGATCATCCCATTCATCTTTCAACCCAATACATATCAGAGGACCCCAAATCCTTGAATGTCCCTTTTTATTTATAATTTTTAAGTTTTTGTTAAGGGAAGAATTAGCAGTAGAGTGATATGAGAGGCTGGGGTGATCTGAGCATTGTTTTAAATCAACTGGATCATAACGTTGGTTTCCCTTTGTATTTGGACTCCTGCCTCTGGCTGCGGATCTTGCTCTGTTGCTTCAGGGCTGGGCAAGTTGCTGGCAGCCGCCAGATTGACCTGCCTTACTACCAGGGGTTGGGCTGAACTGCCCGCATTTCTTCCTCCCCAAGGGATGTGGTGGTGGCCTCTGCAGCCGTGGCCTCCGCTGGGTGGCACCAGGCACTGGGCGCACCGGCTGCCGCTCTTGCTCTGGCCCCTGGATGCCCCACTGCTGCCCAGACAGCTCAGGTGCTGTTTGCACTGTGTAAACTTTCAGTGCCAGAAGCATGTAAGCAGGTGGTGGGAATTTTTGCCTGTGCTCTGTACCAGCCGCCATAGCTGGGCAGACTACAAGGGCTTGTGGGCAGCCAGGAAATCCCAGCTGAGTCCACCTAGGACTGGAGTGTGGGACCTTCCTTGCACCTGGCCTGTGCCCCTTCTCCTGGTACCTCTGTGCCACTCCGAGCCAGTCACGCACAGTTCAAAAGGATTTTCTTTTTGCCTCCTATAGTTTCTTCCTTATTTGATTGAGCAAAGCTAGAGGGTTGCGAGTCTATCAGTGAGGACTTTTCTCACCCCTTCTTTTCCTGCTTGGGACTTGATTTTAAAATAGTACTCTAAGCCAAATCCTTTGTAAGGGTCTTAAAAAGTAATGTAAGTACAGGAACCAAGAATACAACAAACATTTCTACACACATCTACTGACATATACATACACACATCTATATTCACCTGTGGTTCTTGACATTCTCTTTGTCCTATTCCTACATCTTTTGTCCTTTGGGCTTCTTCTAAGCCTAATTTTTCTTAATGGCTTCTCTTAAGTTTGTTTTATCTCTTTGGCCCTAGAGAATCCATTTCTTTTTCTGGCCCTAGTGAACCTCCATGCCCCAAGTTTTACACCTGATGAAACGCCAATCTCAGTGCACTCCCGTGCTGAATTTTGGTGTTACCAACGCACTTCTTCCCCGGGTTGTGTGTAAATGAGAAGTGTCCCCACACCCACTTGTTTCCTCACCTTAGTCCCTGTTTGTATGCAAATTGCTGTGAATTAGTGGTTCTTGATGTTCCTAGAGAAAAATGGTGAGAGGATGAAGAAATAAAGATAAGAGATGAAAGCTGAGGTCAGGCGGAGCCCTTTCTCCTGGTCAGAAGAAAATAGCTGGCCAAGTACAGCAGAGTATTTATTTATACACTCAGAAGGCTGATGTCAATTTCAACTTCTCTGCCAAGCAACCTGTTTGCAAGCCAGGACAGCTTGTTACGTGGCTTGAGGAGCTCTCCCTGTTCTCAGGGCTGGCTTTGTCCTAGCCCCACACATGGGATGGGTTTCCAGCTTCAGCCACTCCCTACAAAAGTCTCCTTGGAATGTTTTCTGCCTATATATTTGAATCTTTTTCATTCCTCATTTCCAAAAATGGTTGCTGTATTTGCCACACAGATACTAATAACTGTTAGGTGTTTATTATGAATTATAGGTTTCAAGATTTAAAGTATTCTTCTTTTTAGATTTAATATTATTTGTCTTGGATTCTGATTTGGCTCTCCTGTGTTAAATTTTGTAACTCCAGCTTTCTTTTGTGTGCATTTGCCAGTTCTAACTTTGACTTTGACTTTATTTTTAGTTTTTGAATCATTTGTGCATTTCTTATGTACAACATGTAATTGTGTATTATTATTAAGATAAATTGATTTTATGTACTATGTACTTTAAATACATTATCATTTATTGATGACATATTTTTAAAGTGAACTATTATTATTTTGTAATGTGATTGTCATAAACATGATTTATGATTGTCATAAATCCTACATATTTTGTTTCTCTAAATAATAAGTTGTCTTTTTAAAAATTATGTTTGTATTTAGGAAGTTTTACATTTTTTCAGATACCTCCCTAGTCCTCTGACTTTATATTGCTTAATAGCCTTTATCATATTTTCCTGCATGAACATTTACTATCTCAGTGGTTTTATGATAGTTTTCAGTGAAGTCCATGTATTGCTTATACAGCAGTCAATACAGCTATTTACATTATATTTTTCTTTCTTTCATTTCTTTAGTTACAGTACTTCTTTTGCAAAATATATAATATATATGTTATTTCTACCTTCTCTCCTACTTTGTTTTTATTTACATCTGTGATTAAATAGGTAATTTCCTCACCTTCAGTGTTTTAGTAGAAGTTTCTCCAGTTACTTCTTTATTTGATAAAGGTCATTGTATTAGATTTCTAGAGAAGATTTAATGATCACAGAAATCTCCAAGTTTTTGAATGCTTAAAACTTTCTTTTCTACAGCTTGGTGCTTGAAGGATATTTTGGCTAGGTATAAAAGCCTAGGTTTACACTATCTGTACTTGAATTTCTTGAAAATGCTACTTCACTGTTGCTTTGTTTTGAATGTTATTTTGAAGATTTTATGCAAATCTAGTCCTGCTTTTTTAAAATCTTTGTGAATGTTGCCCAGATATTGAGGATATTTTTCATCTTTGAAGTCTAATGTTTTTCATTAAACATCACTAAGTTGATTGCCGAAGGTAAATGTTACTAGGAACTTAGTGACTCCTTTCAACATATAGATCAAAGTATCGTACTATTTCTGAAAAATTTTCTTGGATTGTGTATTAGTTTTAAATATTGGCCTTGCTGAATTGTTTTGTTTGTGTATGATCTCTACACATTTTTTATGTTCTCTTACATTTTTCTATTTATCTGTCTCACCTGTGATGGATAAGACACAGATTCTGACAGAATTTCAAAACCATGTTCTGTCAGACTAAAAGTTTATTGGATTAATTCTCTAGGTTTTTGCTAATGATGGTAGGTTTGTTTCCCTGACATTTCAGTTTACATTTGTCTTGAGTGGGTATACAAATTCCTCTATTGTTTCTTTGTCCTTTACCACACAATTTGCAGACTCTCTCTCCCTTTGAAAAAAAGTGAAAACCTTGTTTCCTCTGGTAGTATCACAGTTTTACGACCAAATCCTTGAATCCTATGTACACGTTTAACTCCTTTTCTTTAATCACTGTTATGATGTAGCATGAACATTTTTAAACATTTTTTTCATGTAAAAAGAATTCATTCCAACAGTGATTTTATTTTAATATTTGTTCTTTATCACAGTTTTATTGGAGCTTGTTATGTCACTTCAAAAAATTGAATCAGGGATTTGATTAAAAGGTATGATTTGAATTGATATTTATTTTATTCTAGTATGTTTTCCAGATCATTTAAAATTTGTTATGCTGAAGTAATGCAAATTATGTGGATAGTTAATTTGTTTGTTATTTGTGTAGTTTAGGAATATGGCTAGAGAGATTTGAATTTATACAATTGTTCAGCTACCTAAAAAATCCCTTGTCATGCCTGTTTTATAGATGAGTAAAGTAAGAATCAGGGAGTTAGAGTAATTATATAACATAGGTTATTTATGGCTTAACCACTTAACCATTCTCTGTACTGGCTCTGAGATTATAAATATAGTTTAAATTTCCAATGTATTAAATCACATGAATTTTGCACAGCAATTAGTACATGAAGAAAGAGCGGAATGGTTATTCTAATGATTTAAGTCTGGGGTGTCCCCCAAATGCTTCATGATTTCATAAGTGGAGCTTTGAAAGGTGATTGGGTAACAGGAACACTGTATTCTTTAGTGCATTAATCAATGGGTGAGCTCAGAGCTAACTGTGCTATCAGGCGGTGGGGACTCTTTGGAAGTAGGTCCCTGCGGGTGTTGCCTGGAAGTCTATGTCTTCCTGGCTCCCTCCTTCTGTCTCTGCTTCCTTGCTGCCGTGGTATGAGTAGCTTTTCCCTGCTTGGGTTCCTCCACTCTGCCTTTGTTGCCTTGGAGCCAGCTGAATATGGACTGACACTTCTATGTACATGAAATCAAATAAACCTTTCCTCCTCTAAGCTGTGGATGTCAGTTTTTGTGTCCCAGGCACTAGAAAATTGACTAAGACAGATTCAGAGCAGAATAGCAAGGTGACCGAGTGTTTTAGGGATCAGTATTACATTATGCAGGCTCAACCTACAAGAGACGTAAGTGAGTAATCTCAGAACATTGTGAAAACAGGAAATGTGAAACAGGTCAGAGTGTACAATGTGAGAGAACAACTTCAAGGGTAATAAAGGAGATAAGAAAGATGGCAAAGTTAGGAGTGCTCTAGAGAGAAAAATATCTAGAGAAGAGAAATCAGCATAAGTATTATTTTAAGTCCAAAGGAAACATAGTTCAGGAGATGAATGTGTAATCTTCTGAAAGTTTGAAAGCCAAATAAAAAGTAGATCATGTAATCAATTTTTTTGGTAATCTTCATCAGTATTATCTTAAAAACAATGGAGATTAATTTCTTGGTACATGGAACCTTGTTCTGAAAATGGCAAGATGTATTTAATTTATATGGTGCTGGAATTGACTCCAGGATCTTGCACATACCAGGCAAGGACTCTACAAATGGGCCACATCTTTAGCCTCCAAGAAATATTTTTTGAGACAGGATTTTGCTCTGTAGTTCAGGTTGGCTTTGAACTCACTATGTAGTTCTGGATGAACTTGAACCTATGGAATGCTCCTACCTCTGCCTGTCAAGTCCTGGAATTACAGGCATGCTCCATCATGCTCAGCTTGCAAGATTTTTAAAGGATTAGTTACTTTTCAATATGTAAGGATGTAATTGTTCGTTATGCTATACTGCTTTTTGAGAAGTATTGAGTTGTTATGCTCAAATTAGAGCAGAATACTTACAATAAATAAGGTCCCTGATTACTGTTGCCCTGGCTTTCTGCATTCAGCAAGCCTGTGCTACAGTGTCTTGTATTGACTCAAATCTCACACCATTTTCTCTGATGAATTGTCTTGCCTTTTGCATGGGGTGTGACTTTATTTTTATCTTATATGGAGCCACTTAAGGATTAAGTACACGGTTTTTCTTCTCTAACTGCTACACAGAAATTAGTTTTTACTATATGGGTGCCATGGCTATCATAAAGAAAACGCAACCACAAATCCTGAAATGATCAACATTACAAGGTTATCTAGAAAACAGAGGATAGGATTGCTCTAGTATTTTATTATTTATTGTTGAACTAAGTTTTAAAAAATTAGGCAAGATAACTTGAACATTCCCACAGGCATGTCTCTGAACACCCGGGCATCTACAAAACCCAGCAGTGAGACAACTGAAATAAAAGAGATAAGAGGTGAAGGAGTTTATTTTTAGCCCCACGCACTCTAATTAGGAAGCCAAGGACAATTGAAAGTTCCAGTTATGTTATCACATTTCAACTTTCTGCCTTGAAACCATGGGACACTTAATTTCAGTCTAGGTTCTTTCTCCATCTATTAGATTAAGGCCACAGTGTGCCATTCCACAGATGTTTCCATTAAAAATAAACTACAAATATTTGACAAAGGGGTCAACCAAACCCACTGGAAAAAAGAAGGCCTGTTTAATAAATGGTGCTGGAAAAGCTGGCTTGCCTCTTGCCGAAAACTGAAAATAGACCCCAGTCTATCACCATGCACCAAACTCAGGTCTAAATGGATCATAGACCTCAACATCAAAACAGAAACTCTAAACCTACTGGAAGACAAAGTA